>JAAAKG020137002.1:0-18900 GCA_010014905.2 Druon quercuslanigerum
TCGCCTGTTACATGCTGTAGCCCGACATTTTTGGAAATTAAAATTAAAATTAAACACACTTTTTTGATGTGTATCGCTTTTTTAAATGTTTGTTAATATTTGTAAAATCTTGGGAAATCATTGAAATCTTTATGGAATCTTTGGAAATCATTGAACTCTTTATCAAATCTTTCAAATCCATCTGAAATCTTTCAAATTTTTGTGAAATCATTGTAAAAAATTTCTAATATCTTTAGAAACCTTTGAAGAATATATTTAAATCATTAAAATAAATAGTTTAAATAATTGAAATATTTATGAAACTAACTGAATATCTTTGCAAAATTTGTGAAATCTTTGCTAAATGTTTGAAAATTTTTTGAAATTTAAGTTAAATCTATGTGATATCTTTCATTTCTGTAGAAATCTTTGTGAAATATTTGTAATACTTTAAAAATGTTTGTAAAATTATTAAAATCTTTGTGAAATATTAAATATATATATGAAATATTTTCAAAAAAATTATTATTAACCTAACAGTTGCATTTGCAACCATATAATTCAGCTTTCAATCCAGTGGGATGAACTTTCTATCCACAAATATAAATTTTCAACAAAACTTTTAAATTATTGTTTAATTATCGCTTTTCAACAAAGCAGATTAATTATCATCTAAATATTTTGGAAATATTATTATTTTATTTTATTTCATTATTATTGAATCTACTGTTATTGTTATCATAAAATAGATTAATTTTCACCCACATAGTTAAATTTTAACCTACAAAAATCAATTTTTTAATCCAGGGGGACAAACATTCAATCCAAAAAGATAATTTTTAACAAAACTCTTAAATTACTTTTTAAACATCGCTTTTTAACAAAATGAATTTGTAAATTAAAAGAGAAAATTTCAAAAAACAGTTGAATTCTCATTAAAAAAAAATTTAGTCTGCTCATGAAACATCAAAATATGAATCTTAAACAAGTCAATTTTCTACGAAATAGTTGAATTTTCAAAAAAATTATTACTAGCTGAACAGTTGCATTTTCATTCAAAAAGATGCAGTTTCTTCTAAAATTGATGAATTTTTAAATTAAAAAGACAAAAATTAAAAAAAAGAACAGTTGAGTTCTCATTAAAAAAAAAATTTAGTTGAATTTTCAAAAAAAATTATTATTAACCTAACTGTTGAATTCAAAATCACATAATTCAATTTTCAGTCCAGTTGGATGAACTTTCTATCCAAAAAGATAAATTTTAACAAAAAATTTTAAATTATTTTTTAAATATCGCTTTTTAACGAAATAGATTAATTATTATCTAAATATTTTGGAAATATAATTATTTTATTTTATTTAATTATTATTGAATCTTCTATTATTGTTATCATAAAATAGTTTAATTTTCACGCACACAGTTGAATTTTACCCTACAAAAATGGATTTTTTTAAACAGAGGGACGAACTTTCTATACAAATAGATCATTTTTTTTTAGAAAAGTATGAAATTATGTTTAAAGCAACGCTTTTTAACAAAATTAATTTTCAAATTAGAAAGACAAAATTAAAAAAAACAAAAGTTGAATTCTCATTAAAAAAAAAATTTAGTCCGCTCATGAAACATCAAAATATGAAACTTAAACAAGTTAATTTTCTACGAAATAGTTGTATTTTCAAAAAAAAATATTATTAACCTAACAGTTTTATTCACAACCATATAATTCAATTTTCAATCCAGTAATAGATTATCATCTAAATATTTTGGAAATACTATTATTTTATTTTATTTCATTATTATTAAATCTACTATTATTGTTATCATAAAATAGTTTAATTTTAACCCACAAAAATGAATTTTTTAATCCAGAGGGACGAACTTTCCATGCAAAAAGATCATTTTTAACAAAACTGTTAAATTATTTTTCAAACATCGCTTTTTAACAAAATTTTAAAATTAATATTTTATTTCAATATTAATAATTAAAAACCAGAATCTTAAATTCATAATATTTTAAACCTAGAATCTTTTATAAACGAATTAAAATTTTTTTTAATTAAAATTGAAAAATTGCAAATGTATATTCTGCTTGACAGTTATTGAAAGTTTCAGAAATTCCCTGACTTTTGCAAGATATTTTTTAAAAATTTTTATACTGAATAACTGGAATTCCCTGACTATTTTAAATTGTTGTTGACTGCAATTGTTTTTTTACTAAACAGGTTTCTATCGCGCGTAAAGTTAATTTTGTAATAAATTTCTATACAATTAGTGTAAGTTATTGTTGTATTTACGAATTTTCAAAAATTACATACGTGAATAAAAACCCTTCCCCCCCCCTGACGTAAAAAATTGTAGCAAAATCTCTGAATCGCTCCCTCCCTTTTGAGCTGTTACGTAATTTAAGTACGGTCGGTAATATCAATTAAACTAGTTTCCAACTAATTAATGAGTTTCCTATAATCAGAATTTAAATTTGAATTTTATTTAAATTTGTATTAAAATATTGACTCTGAATATTCCTTGTCTTTTTTATTTACAAATTGATCATAAGATCAAAGTATTTTTGCTTCTTAAATTATCGAGAGGTTTTAATTTTTATTTTCTGTAATCCATGGAATACCTGGTAATTAACCCCTCGGGAAATTCGAATAAATGAATTGAAATATTATTAAAAATAATATTTTACAATATTTTAAATAAATCGTTAAATAATTATGTTTTTCGAAGTCTTTCTCTTGTTCTTCCGTGAAAAAGAAAAAAGTGAACTGAAAAAATGTTGGGGAGGGGAATCGATCCTTGGCTTGGCCACCCTGTAGATCCGCGCCTTTTTCAGGTACAGAAGAACTTTATAACGAACCCACGAACATTTCCGATCGATCAAAAACGATCGTGATCTAGTGAGAATTTGAGAAATTTTTCTGTCATCTTTTTTCGATTGGTTCATTGCATCTGGAGACGATGACACGATGGTGATATCCAATCTGTGAGATCTGTGTCACGTAAAAAAACATTTCGTCTTCCGAATCCCATGGGCGTCTTCGCCCTCTGATGACAGGCCCGCTTATAATAAGGAAGCTTCTTTTGCCTTCCTTTTGACCGGGAAAATGACCGGCGGCCTTTAAAGTCGACCACAAACGGAAAAAAGGTCGAAAATCGAGAACTGACGAAGGCTTAGCTTCAGTATGGATCCTGGATATTGATGTTTTCCGAAGTCTGTTTTACTCATTCCGAAGCAAATTTCGGGCTGCTGACGACCAGCGGAAGTAATCTCTTGTCGAGATCCGCCCATATTTTTCACACATTTTTATGGGGAAAACAGACATTTTTTTTTATTTGTTTCTCGAAGGAAATTTTGTTTTCACATGCCAATTTGAAAAGAAAACATTCTGTGGGAAAAATGTGATGTTTTTGATTTCAAATTAGAACCTTTTTTTGGTTGAAGTATCGATTATTACAATTATTTGTTATGAGTCAATCTTTTTGGGTTAGAATATCAAGTAGTTGGTCGCAAATTAATTTTTTTGTAGTAAACTAATATTTGAGGTTTGAAATTAAACTGTTTTGTAAAAAAGTTAAACAGTGTTCGGTTGAAAATTAAACTTTTAGTAGAAATTTTTTGTTCTACACAAAATTATTTTTTTTTTCTGAAAATTCAACGATTCAATTTTTGGGTTATAATTCTACTTTATAAGTAAAAATTTAACTATTTAGCAGAAAAGTTATGTATTTTGTTGATACTTCACCTATTTGGTTAGAAAAAAACCCTTTTTTAAAAAGAGCAATTCGTTTCAAATTTCACGTTTTTGGTTGAAAAGTACCTTTATTAGTACCTTATTATTACCTTTATTTAGTAGAAAATTCATGCATTTTGTTTAAAATTTGCCTATTTTAATAAAAATTAACCTTTTTAGTTAAAAATTTAACTATTTTCTAAAAAAAATGATGTTCAAAGTTCAACGACTTATTTCAAAAATTTAACTATTTTGTTATTTTGTTTAGTTTAAAAATTTTTCTTTTAAAGTTAAAAATTCAATTTTTGAGTTGAACATTTGTCTATTTAGGTAGAGAATTAACTTCTTAATTGAAAATTCATCTAATTTATAAGAAAAATAAATTCTTGTGTTAAAAATTTAATGATTCAATTAAAAAATTGAACTATTTTGTTGGAAATTCGTTTTTTTTTGTTTTGCAAAAAATTAATTTTTTTGTCTGGAAATTCAACGATTCAACTTTCGGTTCATAATTCTCCCTTATAAGTTAAAAATTTAATTATTCAGCAGACAATTGATGCATTTTGTTAAAACTTCATCTATTCGGTTAGAAAAGAATAATTTTTGTGAAAAGAATAATTTCTTTGGTTAAAAATTTGTTTCAAATTTAAAGTTTAAAGTTGAAAATTACCTTTTTAGCAGAAGAGTCAACTACTTTGTAAAAAAATAAACTATTTAGGTGAAAATTCAACAATTTTTTGTTATTTCCATTATTTTATTGGAATCGTTTTTTTTTTGTAAAAAACTTACTTTTTTGGCTGGGAATTTCACTATCCTATTTTTGGATCAAAATTTTTTTTTATGACTTAAAGATTAAAACTTTTAGTAAAAAATTTATGTATTATGTTAAATATTTATCTATTGTGTAGGAAATAAAACTTTTTGGTTAAAAATTCAATTATTCTATAAGAAAAATAAACTGTTTGGTTAAAATTTTTTTAATTTATTGTAAAATTTCACTATTTTGTTGTAAATTTGTTCTTATTTTGGTTAAATCTAAATTTTTATGTCTAATATAACTATTACATTTTCGGGTAGAAGTTTCTCCTTTATAAGTGAAAAATTAAAATATTTAGTAGAAAATTCATGTATTTTGTAAGAAAAAAATGAGGTTAGAAATTCAATGGTTTATTTCAAAATTTAACTATTTTGTTATTTTGTTTAATTACAAATTTTTCCTTTAAAAATTAAATTTTTGAATAAAAAATTAAATTTGTGAATAAAAAATTTTAATTTGTTGTTGAAAATTTGCCTGCTTTGGTAGAAAATTAAGTTCTTAGTTGAAAAGTCAACTATTTTGTAAGAAAAAAAACTGTTTAGTTTAAAATTTTTTAATTTATCATAAAATTGTACTATTTTGTTTTAAATTCGTTCTTATTTTGGTGAAAACTTAATCTTTTTTTTCTGGAAATATCACTATTCCATTGTCAGTTAAAAGTTTCTTCTTTATAAGTAAGAAATTCTATTACTTAGTAGAAAATTCATGTATTTTCTTTAAAATTCGTCTATTTAAGTCAAGAATGACCTTTTTAGTTGGAAATTCAAATATTTTGTAAGCAAAAAATTACGTTAAAAGTTCAACGATTTATGTCAAAATTTAAATATTTTGTTATTTTTGAGTAATAAATTTAAATATGTGGTTTAAAATTTGCCTGTTTCGGTAGAGAATTAACTTCTTAATTGAAAATTCAACTATATTGTTAAAAAAAAATTTTGTCTTAAAAATTCAATTATTCATTTAAAAACTTAACTATTTTGTTGGGAATTCGTTTTTTCTTGTTTAGCAAAAATATAATTTTTTTTTGTCTGGAAATTCAACGATTCAATTTTCGGTTCAAAATTTCTCCTTTAAAAGTTAAAAATTTAACTATTAAGCAGAAAATTACAGTATTCTGTTGAAACTTTGTCTATTCAGTTAGAAAATAAAACCCATTTGTAAAAAGAACAATTTCTTTGGATTTTGATTGAAAATTACCTTTTTAGCAGAAAAGTCAACTGCGTTGTAAAAAAAATAAACTTTTTGGTTAAAATTTTTTTAATTTATTATAAAATTTCATTATTTTGTTTTAAATTTGTTCTTATTTTGATTAAAACTTATTTTTTTGTTTAAAATTCGTCTATTTTAGTAAAGAATGACCTTTCTAGTTAATAATTTCAACTATTTTGTAAGAAAAAAATGATGTTAAAAGTTCAACCATTTATTTCAATATATAACTACTTTATTATTTTGTTTTGTTTAACATTTTTCCATTGTAAGTTAAAAATTTAGATTCAACTTCCTAATTGAAAATTAAACTATTTTGTAAAAAAAATAAATTCTTGTGTTAAAAATTCAAGGACTTACTTAAAAATTGAACTTTTTTGTTAGAAATTCTTTTTTTTTGTTTTGCAAAAAATTAATTTTTTTGTCTGAAAATTCAACGATTCAATTTTCGATTCGAAGTCCAGAAACTTCGTCTATTTGGTTAGAAAATGAAACCATTTTGCAAAAAGAACAAGTTCTTTGGTTAAAAATTCATTTCGAATTTTACGTTTTTGATTGAAAATTACTTTTTTAGCAGAAAAGTCAACTACTTTGTAAAAAAATTAAATATTTGGTTAAAAATTCAATAATTTTTCGTTTTTTGTTGTTGTAAAAAACTTAATTTTTTTGGCTTGGAATTTCACTATCCTATTTTTGGTTCAGAATTTTTTCTTTATGATTTAAAGATTAAAATATTTAGTATAAAATACTTATTGGTTGAAAATTCAACTATGCGATAAGAAAAATAAACTGTTTGGTTAAAATTTTTTTAATTTATTATAAAATTTCACTATTTTGTTTTAAATTTGTCCTGATTTTGGTTAACACTTAATTTGTTGTCTGGAAATATAACTATTCCATTTTTGGTTAAAAGTTTCTTCTTTATAAGTAAAAAATTGAACTATTTTGTAAGAAAAAAATGATGGTAAAAGTTCAACGAATTATTTCAAAATTTAACTATTTTGTTATTTTTTTTAATTAAAATTTTTTCCTTTATAAGTTAAAAATTAAATTTTTGAATAGAAAGTTTAAATTTGTTGTTGAAAATTCGCCTGTTTCGGTAGAGAATTAACTTCTTAAATGAAAATTCAACTATTTTGTAAGAAAAATAAATTCTTATGTTAAAAAATTCATTGACTCATTTAAAAGTTGAACTATTTTGTTGGAAATTCGTTTTTTTTTGTTTCACAAAAAAGTACTTTTTTTGCCTGGATTTTTGTTAATTTCATTATTTTGTTGAAAACGTTTTTTTGTTGTCAAAAATTTACTTTTTTCGGCTGGGAATTTCACTATCCCATTTTTGGTTCAGAATTTTTTCTTTATGAGTTAAAGATTAAAATATTGAGTAGAAAATATTTTTAATAATTTTAACAATTTTCAACTAAAAAATAACACATTTTTTAGCAGAAAATACTTTTTGGTTGAAAATTTCACTATTCTATAAAAAAAAAACTGTTTGGTTTAAAATTTTAAAATTTATTCTAAAATTTTACTATTTTGTTTTAAATTTGTTCTTATATTGGGTAAAACTTAATTTTTTTGTTTGGAAATATAATTATTCCATTTTCGGGTACAAGTTTCTCCTTTATAAGTGAAAAATTAAACTATTTATTCGAAAATTTATGTATTTTGTTTAAAATTAGTCTATTTTAGTACAAAATGACCTTTTTAGTTGAAAATTCAACTATTTTGTAAGCAAAAAATGATGCTGAAAGTTCAACGATTTATTTCAAAATTTAACTATTTTGTTATCTTTTTCGTTTAAAATTTTTCCTTTTAAAGTTAAATATTCAATTTTTGAGTGGAAAATTTAAATATATAGTTAAAAATTTGTCTATTTCGGTAAAGAATTTACTTCTTAATTGAAGTAATGAGAACTTTTTTTGGTTGAAATATCGATTACTACAATTTTTGTTAAGAATCAATCTTTTTGGGTGAAAAAATCAACTACTTGGTCGCAAATTAATTTTATTCTTAAAAAATCGTATTTGCCGTTTGAAATTAAACTGTTTTGTAGAAAATTATTATTCTTAGTTTGGGTATTCAACAATTTGGTAGAAAACTAAACTGTTTAGTTGAAAATTAAGTTTTTAGTAGAAAATTTAACTACATTCTAAGGAAAATAAATTAGTAGGTTAAAGTTTCAATAATTCATTAAAAAATTTAACTATTTTGTTGCAAATGCGTTTTTTTTTGTTTGGAAAAGAATTAATTTTTTCGTCTGGAAATTCAACGATTCAATTTTCGGTTTAAAATTCTCCTTTATAAATTAAAAAATTTAATTATTTAGCAGAGAATTGATGCATTTTGTTGAAACTTCCTCTATTCCGTTAGAAAATGAAACCCTTTTCTAAAAAAAACCAATTTCTTTAGTTAAAAATGCAATGATTTTTTGTTAATGATTTTTGGTTCTAAATTTTTTGTTAATGAGTTAAAGATTACAATATTTAGTAGAAAATAATTTTAATAATTTTAATAATTTTCCACTAAAAAATAATACATTTTATAGTAGAAAATGCTTTTTGGTTTAAAGTTTAACTATTTTATAAGAAAAATAAACTCTTTGGTTTTAAACATTTGAATTTATTATAAAATTTTTACTATTTTCTTTAAAGTTCGTGTATTTTAGTAAATAATAACCTTTTTCGTTAAAAATTCAACTATTTTGTGAGAAAAAAAATTATTTTAAAAGTTCAACGATTTATTTCAAAATTTAACTATTTTGTTATTTTTTTAGTTTAAAATTTTTCCTTTTAAAGTTAAACATTTAATTTTTGAGTAGAAAATTTAAATATATAGTTGAAAATTTGTCTATTTTGGTAGAGAATTAACTTCTTAATTGAAAATTCAACTATTTTGTAAGAAAAATAAATTCTTATGTTAAAAAATTCATTGACTCATTTAAAAGTTACACTATTTTGTTGGGAATTCGTTTTTTTTTTGTTTTGCAAAAAATTAATTTTTTTGTCTGGAAATCCAACGACTTAATTTTCGGTTTAAAGTTTCTTCTTTATAAGTCAAAAATTCAATTAGTTTGTAGAAAATTCATGTATTTTGTTTAAAATTCGTCTATTTTAGTCGAAAATGACCTTTTTTGTTGAAAATTCACCTATTTTGTAAGCAAAAAATGATGCTAAAAGTTTAACAATTTATATCAAAATTTAAATATTTTGTTATTTGGTTTAGTTTAAAATTTTTCCTTTATAAGATGAAAACTCAATTTTTGATTAATAAATTTAAATATGTTGTTGAAAATTTGCCTGTTTCGGTAGAGAAGTAACTTCTTAATTGAAGATTCAACTATTTTGTGAAAAATGATGTTTTTGATTTTAAATGAGAACCTTTTTTGATTAAAATATCGATTATTACAATTTTTTTTAAGAATCATACTTGTCGAAAATTAATTTTATTTTATAAAATTCATATTTGTGGTGTGAAATTAAACTGTTTTGTGGAAAATTAATCTTCTTACTTTGGATATTCAACAATTTGGTAGAAAATTGAAAATTCGAAAAAATTGAAAATTTTTGTTTCGAAAAAAATTAATTTTTTTGTCTAGAAATTCAACGATTCAATTTTCGGTTCAAAATTTTTCCTTTATAAGTGAAAAATGAAACTATTTAACAGAAAATTGATGTATTTTGTTGAAACGTCGCCTATTCGGTTAGAAAATGAAACCCTTTGGTTAAAAGAACAATTCGTTTCAAATTGTACGTTATTGGTTGAAAATGACCTTTTTAGCAGAAGAGTCAACTACTTTGTAAAAAAAAACTATTTGGTTAAAAATTCAATGAATTTTTGTTAATTTTCTTACTTTTTTGTCTGGGAATTTTACTATCCTATTTTTGGTTTAGAATTTTTTATTTGTGAGTTAAGGATTAAAATATTTAGCAGCAAAATTTGTGTATTTTGTTGAAAATTCGTCTATTGGGCAGAAAAATAACTTTTTGGTTGAAAATTCAACTATTCTATAAAACAAATTAACTGTTTGGTTAGAAAAAAAATTAAATTTCTTATAAAATTTCATTATTTTGTTTCAGGTTTGTTCTTATTTTGGTTAAAACTAAATTTTTTTGTCTAGAAACATAACTTTTCCATTTTCGATTAAAAGTGCTATTTTGTTATTTTGTTTAGTTCAACATTTTTCCTTTATAAGTTAATAATTCAATTTTTGAGTAGAAAATTTAAATATGTGGTTGAAAATTTGCCTATTACGGTAGAGGATTACCTTCTTAATTGAAAAGTCAAGTATTTTGTGAAAAAAATAAATTCTTGTGTTAAAAATTCAATTATTCATTTAAAAATTGAACTATTTTGTTGGAAAGTCGTTTTTTTTGTTTTGCAAAAAATGAATTTTTTTGTCTGGAAATTCAACAAATCAATTTTCGGTTCAAAATTTCTCCTTCAAAAAATATAAATTTAACTATTTAACAGATGATGTATTTTGTGGAAACTTCGTCTATTCGGTTAGAAAATGTAACTCCTTTGTAAAAAGAAAAATTTCTTTCGTTAAAAATTCGTTTCAAATTTTAAGTTTTTGGTTGAAAATTATCTTTTTAGCAGAAAAATCAACTCATTTGTAAAACAAAACTATTTGGTTAAAAATTCAATGAATTTTTGTTAATTTCATTACTTTATTGGAATCGTCTTTTTGTTGTTGTAATTTTTGGTCGAAATTCAACTATTCTATAAGAAAAATAAACTGGTTTCAAAATTTAAAATTTATTATAAAATTTCACTAGTTTTTTTTTTAAATTTGTTCTTATTTTAATTAATACTTAAACAATTTCTTTTGTTAAAAATTCGTTTCAAATTTAACTATTTACCTTTTTAGCAGAAAAGTCAACTACTTTGTAAAAAAAAAATAAACTTTCTGGTTAAAAATTAAATACATTTTGTTTAATTTCTTTATTTTGTTGGAATCGTTTTGTTTCTTGTAAAAAACTTACTTTTTTGGCTGGGAATTTCACTATTCTATTTTTGGTTCAGAATTTTTTCTTTGTGAGTTAAGGATTAAAATATTTAGCAGAAAATTTAAGTATGTTGTTGAAGATTTGTCTATTAGGTAGGAAATTAACTTTTTGGTTGAAAATTCAACTATTCTATAAGAAAAATAAAGTGCTTGGTTTCAAAATTAAAAATTTATTATAAAATTTCACTATTTTTTTTTTAATTTGTCCTTATTTTGGTTAAAACTTAATCTTTTTTTCTGGAAATATCACTATTACATTGTCGGTTAAAAGTTTCTTCGTTATAAGTGAAAAATTAAAATATTTAGTAGAAAATTCATGTATTTTGTAAGAAAAACATGAGGTTGAAAATTCAATGATTTATTTCAAAATTTAACTAAATATTAAAAAATTTTCCTAAAAATTAAATTTTTGAATGAAAAATTTAAATTTGTTGTTAAAAATTTGCCTGTTTCGGTAGAAAATTTTTAATTTCATCCGAAAAGTTTTATTAGAATCCGAAAATGATTAATTTTTAACCAGACAGGTGCATTCGTAATAAAAAAGATACAAATTCTACACAAAGAAATGAATTTTCGAACTGAAAAAAATAAATTTTCAACCAAAACTGAAACAATTAAACCAAATAAAATTTTTTTTTATTTATATGGATGAATTTGTAACTAAAATGATGAATCCGAGCCAACAAAAAATAAAAGAAAAGTAAAGAAAATTTAAAAATAAGTAAATAAAAAATAATTTAACTAAATTGTTAAATTTTTAACCCAAAAATTTCAATTTTAGACAAACAAATTAAAAAATAATTTTCTGGTAGAGAAAAAAATTTTGATACTAAAAAATTTGATACAAGCGAACTTTTTTATAACCATTACAACAATGATAATAAATTTTAACAATATTCTTAATGCTAATATCATTTTTCATGAGATAAAATAAGTGAATCCACAAAAAGAACAAATTTTTATGTCCAAAACAGCAAAAAAATCAATTTTTAGTTTTTCTAGATTTTTTTTTAGTTTTTTGATTTTTAAAAAAAATTTCTTTTAAATTGTTCTTAAAGGATAATATCTTATATGAAACTATTATAGTTAATATGAAATGATCTCGTAGAAAACAAAAAATTTCTATAATCAGAAAAGTGATATAAGAGAATTTGTTCATAACAATTATTCATAGCAAGTGTTTTTATTCAGTTCTCTGTGTTAATTAATTATTAATTTGACGTGATTCAATTAAACAGTAGAAATAATGCATTCAAACACTGAAAATGCAGCAAACGTGAGTTTTATTGTTTATATTTTATAATTTGTTTATAAAAATTGAAGAAATTAAATAATTTATTTAATAATAAAAACTTTTTAAAAAATATATGAATTTAGAAAAAAAAATTAGCATCGACAGACCCTTGAGGTAAAGATTTAAAATTACCCTCGAAACGTGGGTGGAAGTATGAGATTTACTCTTTATGGTAGTGTAAAGATAATTCTGGGAAACTGTAAATTTTTTTGCAGATAATCTTTAGTCGAAAATGCGGGTAAAGTTTGCTCTTACTTTTTTAATTTAAAATAAAATTTCTAATTATTTATATATAAGAAATTTCTTACTGAATTTCATCAATTTAAAACACAAGAGCAGGACATCTTGATTGGTGCCAAGCTGTCTGGCCCTTCCAACTTCCTGATCATGATAATTTTTACATATAGCCTCGAGCGCAGACCCTTTATTGTGGTCGAACGTCAAAAGTTGTTCAAGTGTTAGGGGAGTGAAAAAAGCCAATATTTGTTCAAGGATCTTGAAAAAATTTCCCCATTCCCTGTCAGGTGAATTCAGGAATCCGTGGAATGTAAAGTGTACACTAAAAATACTTGCACGTCACCAGAAATCTAAAAAATGTCACATTGGTGAAAAACCGGGAAATTAATTTTTTTACCAGGAATTTTTCACATCTAAAAAAATATCTATTCAATCACTAGTAATATAATAAATTTCAAATGACATGTTATAATGCAATTAAAAATAAGTTTAATATTTATTTTATTTTTAGTATTATAAGTTCAATAGTTAACTTTTTAGGTTATCAAATCATTCAGAATAAAATTCTTTATTATACATTTTTTTAAACAAAATTTAAATAAAAATAGTTTTGAGGTTGATGAAATTTAAATATAAATTATTTAATTATTTTCAAAACTAGACTGTACATCGAGTGCTCAAAATTGAACCTTGTAAACTATATTCAATTTTTAAATAATTTAAAATTATTAGATTCATAATGAAATGCTTTTAAGAATTAATTAAAAATTAACTAATTATTTACATTTAAAATTAAATTAAAATTAATTAATTTGAAACTGGATTGTTTAAAATAGAAAGCGTAGAATCATAAACATTTTATAGAGTGCTTTGAATTTTGATCTATAAAAGAAAAATTGAGCAATTATTAAATTTAAAGAATTTAAATTCAAAATTTAAAGAATTTTAATTTAAAATTCAAAGAATTTAAATTTAAAATTCAAAGAATTTAAATTTAAAGAAAGGGAAGAGATTTTGATGTTTAATTATTTTCGAAATGGGAGACGGAAGTTTTTTTTCATTTTTATTTATTTGTTTTGATCATTTTTCAAAAGTTGGAACAAATTAAATTTTGAGTTATTTTTCTGGAAATAATTTTTTTGCTCAATTTTTTTTTATGTGAAAGAGGGAAATTTTCAGTTTGTAACATTTTCTCTTAATTTTTTTTTCTTATTTTTCATTTTTTTCTGAATTGAAAGAGGATATTTCATCTTTTTAGCACTTTTATTGAGTTGGAGAAGGGGACTTTTTATTTTCAATCTTTTTCCTAATTTTGAACAGTTAAATTTTTTATTTTTAACATTTTTATTGAGTTTGAAAACAGTAAAATTTTGGTTTCTATATTTTTATGAATTGAAAGGGGCTATTTTTCTGTTTAGCATTGTTATTGGATTAATCGATGGAACATTATATTCTTCATCTTTTTCTGATTTTTAAGGAGGTACATTTTAAAAAATATTTTTATTCATTTCGAAGAGGTGAATTTTCGATTTTCAAGTTTTTAAAACATTTTTACTGTTTTGAAGGTGGAAACTTTTTATTATTTTATTCAGATTTGGAATGCGGTAATTTTTTATTTTAATATTTTTATTGAGTTTAAGGGAGGACATTTTGGTCATCACTAATTTTTTGAATTAAAAAAGATTAATTTTCTTAACATTTTAATTGAGTGAGTTTCTGATTCTGTATTTTTATTATTCAAATGAGCGGGTTGAACTTTTTATGCTTTTTATTTTTTCATCGAATTTTCAAAAAATTCAGAAGAATATTTTCAGAAAAATCTTACCTTTTTATTTTTTCCAATATTAAAAAAAAAGTGTTTTGTGTGCAGACCCAACCATTTTTGAGTCCGTTATTTTTTTGTAACCTTAGTTTGGACTTTTTCTCATTAACAAAGCAAGCTATTACAAAATTGTAGGAGTTATTTTTTTTCTTTTTCTAGTTGTTTTGATTTTGGCCTGTTCATTTTTTGTATTTTTATTTGTTCCTAGAAAAAGAAAAAAATTTGATTTTTCTAAAATAGTTTTTTTTTATTGTGAAGCAGCAGTTTACCAAAAAAAATACTAATTAAATGTGAAGCACATATTTCTAGGTATTTTCTAAAAAAATGGTTAAATGCGTGTTTTTCAGAAAATCCATTTTTAATCATTTTAGAAAAATAACCACCATTTTGTACTCCCTTATACTTGTTTTGGGATCAACTGAGGGAGAAAGTATTCTCACGATGAACAAAGAAAGAAAATAATAAATAACTATGCATTTTGAAAAACTTCTTGTCAATTATTGAGAATTCACAGATAATCTTGGAACGATTATAAGTTCTAAAAAGAAGAAATGGTCTCTACCAATTCAGGAAAAAATGAAAAAATAAATGTTTCCCTTAAAACTCCATATAAATGTTAAAAATAAAAACTTTCCCTCTTTCAAAACAGAAAAAAACGAAAAATTGAAAATGAAAATTATTTTTAAAAAAGTAAATTGTTTTAATTCTAAATAAATGATAAAAACGAATAAATAAAATGCCCTTTTGTCAATACAAAAAAAATTAAAACTAAAATTTCTTAGTTTCAAACTGAATGAAAAATATAAAAATGCAAAATTTGCCAGCCTTAAACTCATTAAATTTTTTTTTAATCCTATTATAAAAAGCAATTAGCAATTAATTTTTTTCTAAAACTTTAAATTCCAAAATAAAAATTCCGAATGAAAGGGTTTTAATTTGTTTACTTAAAAATAAGTAATAGAAACGAATATAAAACTTCTTTCAATTATGTCTGAAAAAAAGTTTTCCTATGATTTTAGGAATCAAAATATTATAACTGATGCTACTTCAAATAAGAAACATTATTTTTTATAAAAAATAATACATTTTGCAAAAAATTATTATTAATTTAAATCTTTTTTTTTTAAATCGCAATTTTTCTGACCTTCGCTTCTTACTAATTTTTGAAAAATGATTGCATTTTAATAAATGACAAATTCTTTTTTTAGGGAACATTGTCTATAACTCTACTGTTATTAATTCAAAACAAATTTTAAATGGCAGCAGTAAGAAGCGGGGGTCAGAAAAAATTCAATTGCAAAAAACATGGTTAAAATTAATTTCTTTGTTGTTGTGAATTTTAAGATTTTTCATAAAAAATAATGCTTTTTATTTGGAATGACATAAGTTACAATTTTTTGATTCCTAAAATCGTAGAAAAACTATTTTTTTCAGTTATCCGACTTTCGGCAGTACAACTGCCTTAATAATATAAAATGCCCTTCTGTCAATTCAAAAAAAATTTAATTTCCTGGTTCTAAAACTTAATGAAAAAGTGAAAAATTTGCCTACCTAAAACTAAAAAATGTAAAAAAACAAATCCTATTCTAAGAGGCAATTGGTAATTATTTTCTTTTATAAATCTTTCAATTATAAAATTAAAATATTATAACTGATGCTATTTCAAACAAAAAATATTATTTTTTATGAAAAATAATAAATTTCACACAAAAAAACATCAATTTAAACCATTTTCTTTTTAAATTGCAATTTTTCTGGCCTTCGCTCCTTACCAATTTTTGAAAAATGGTTGCATTTTGATAAATAAAAACTTCATTTTTCGGGAAAACATTCTCTATAACTCTGTCTCTATTTAAAAAAAAAATTTAATGAAAGCAGTAAGCAGCAGCCGTCAGAAAAAATTAAATTGCAAAAAACATGGTTAAAATTAATTTCTTTGTTGTTGTGAAATTTAGGATTTTTCATCAAAAATAATGTTTTTTATTTGGAATGATATTAGTTACAATTTTTTTATTCTTAAAATCATAGAAAAGCTACTTTTTGCGGATATCTGACTTATGACACGATAACTGTCCTAATAATATAAAATGCCCTTCCGACAATACAACAAATATTACAAACTAAAATTTCTTAGTTTCAAACTGAAGGAAAAATTTTAAAATAAACAATTTGCCAGTCTTAAACCCATTAAAAATTAAAAAAAAATCCTATTCTAAAACAATTAGTAATTTATTTTTTTCTAAATCTTTCAATTCTAAAATCAAAATTCCGAATGAAAGGGTTTAATTTTTTAAATTTAAAATAAATGATTAAAACGAATAAAGAACCTCATCCAATGATGTCTGAAAAAAAATTTTTCTATGATTTTAAGAATCAAAATATTATAACATATGCTATTTCAAATAAAAAACATTATTTTTTTATAAAAAATAATAAATTTCACAAAAACCATAATTTTAAACCATTTGTTTGAAATTGAAATTTTTCTGACATTTTTTTTGGATATATGCCTTTGGGCACGATTACTGCCTTTATAGTATAAAATGCCCTTCTGTCAATGCTAACAAAATTTAAATTTTCTAGTTCCCAAACTCAATGAAAAAGTGCAAAATTTGCCTGCTTTAAACTAAAAAAAAATTTTAAAAAACAAACTCTATTCTAAAAGGCACTTTTTAATTATTTTATTTTCTAAATCTTTTAATTCCAAAATGAAAATTCCAAACGAAAGGATTTTATTTGCTTTAATTCAAAATAAATTATAGAAACGAATAAAGAACCTATTTCAACGATATCTGAAAAAAAGTTTTCTATGATTTTAAGAATCAAAATATTATAACTGATACTATTTCAAATAAAAAACATTATTTTTTGCAAAAAATAATAAATTTCACAAAAAGAAACATTAATTTAACCCATTTCTTTTGAAATTGTAATTTTCTTCGGATATTTGACTTTTGGCATGACAACTGTCTTAATATTATAAAATGCCCTTTGGTTAACTCAAAAAATTTTAATTTCCTCGTTCCAAAACTCAATGAAAAAGTGCATCATTTGTTTGCCTTAGACCAAAAGCAAACCCTATTATAAAAGGAAATTGGTAATTGCCAAGTAATTGGTAAGCATTCAATTCCAAAATAAAAATATTATAACTGACGCTATTTAAAATAAAAAACAATTTTTTATGAAAAATAATAAATTTCACAAAAAAACATTAATTTTTGTGTTGTTGTGAATTTTAAGATTTTTCGTAAAAAAATAATGTTTTTCATTTGGAATGACATCAGTTACAATTTTCTAATTCTTAAAATCATAGAAAAAAATTTTTTTTCGGATATCTGACTTTTGGCACGACAACTGCCTTAATAATATAAAAAGCTCTTCTATAAACACAACAAAAATTTAAATTTCCCCGTTTCAAAACTATTCTAAAAGGCAATTGATAATTATTTTCTTTTCTAAATCTTTCAATTCCAAAATGAAAATTCCAAACAAAAGGGTCCTCTCCTTTCCTGATCGCATGTAGAAATTTCGAAAGTTCCAGAAAAGAAAGCACTTTAATTTGAATTTGGATATTTTTATTTGACATTTAGGTCTATTCTTCGTACTTCCGTTAGTCGAGAGCATACGAATCTTTGCGTGTCAGTTGTTAACGAAAAGAAGCAGTGACGTGTGTCAAAAATGAAATTCCATCCGATCCACTTCGTTCTGTATTCCACTCGAGACGAGGCGAGAAACCGACGTATGTGATGTACGCGTAGGAATGAATGAACGGCCCAAGGAATGAACTGGCCTCTTCTCTCAATGGAATCGAAAGAGATATCTGTGTGGTCATTTTTCAAGAAGAAGGCCTAATGCCTTCAGCACACGTGGCATCTTGCACCGTCATTTTCGAGAGACACCCTACACTGTTTTTTTATTTTCCTTTATCAAAGGATGATGCATAAGCCAGTAAACGAAAGAGATACGGCTTCTTAGATTTTCAATGGCCACCGAGTACCGATCATTTTATTCTGAGTTTTACTTTTTTCATTACGTAATCAAACAGAAGTGTTTCAAAACTCTGATGGATTTAGAGGACCAATATCCGGGTCACTTTAAGAAGGCCCCACCCGACGTATTACTTACCTCCGAACAAAAAAATATTTTAGCATATCACTAGGCCTAGGATATCGAAACATTTTTTTACGAATTGTTACGGTAGGGGGTACTTCACTCATGTACTTTATTTTTGAAAATTCGCAATAAATGTCTCTTGAAGATTACGCTTTTATCAAGGAATCTGTATTATCATCAGAGAATAACAGAAATTCTTAACGTCTTTTCAGACTAGATTCTGATTTTCCCTTGAGCTATTAAAGAGATCGAAAAAAGAATCTTTTTCAGAGATACTTACCCATAAGCTACTAGATAGATCAAAAGAAGAATCTTTTTCAGAAGTACTTTCCCTTAAGCTACTATAGAGATCGAATGAAGAATCTTCTTTACACGCATTATTTTGCGAGGTGTTGCATATTCTGATTTTCCCTGAAGCTATTGGATAGATAGAAAGAAGAATCCTTTTTCAGAAGTACTTCCCCCTTAAGCTACTAGAGAGATCGAAAGAAGAATCTTTTTTCAGAAAGACACGTATTACTTTTCCAAGTGTCAGAAGTCCAATTTTCCAAGAAATATGTATTATCATTAGAGAATAACAGAAATTCTTAACGTCTTTTCAGACTAGAATCTGATTTTCCCTTAAACTACTAAAGAGATCGAAAGAAGAATCCTTTTTCAGAAATAATTTTCCTAAAACTACTAGA
>JAAAKG020137002.1:19000-35636 GCA_010014905.2 Druon quercuslanigerum
TTTCAGACTAGATACTGATTTTCCCTTAAACTACTAAAGAGATCGAAAGAAGCATCCTTTTTCAAAAGTACTTTCCCTTTAAGCTACTAAAGAGATCAAAAGAAGAATCCTTTTTTAGAAATAATTTTCCTAAAGCTACTAGAGAGAGCGAATGAAGAACCCTTTTTCAGATGGTGTTACAAGTAAAAAATTTTAGAGAATCTGTATTATCATCAGGGAATAACATAAATTCTTAACGTCTTTTCAGACTAGATGAAACTATGAATTAAACATTTATAATGTTAAATTTATTTCTGAAAAAAAGGTTTTCTTCGATTCGATTCTCAGCTGAGATTTCCTTTAACTACTATAGAGATAGAAAGAAGAATCTTTTCCAGAAATACATTCCCTTAAGCTACTAGAGAGATCGAAAGAAGAATCTTCTTGCAGAAATAATTTCCCTTCAGATAATAGAGACATCGAACGCAGAACTCTTTTTCTGAAATACACGCATTAATTTGCGAGGTGTTACGTATTCTGCTTTTCCCCGAAGCTATTGAACAGATTGAAAGAAGAATCCTTTTTAAGAAGTACTTTCCCCTTAAGCTACTAGAGAGATCGAAAGAAGAATCCTTCTGTAGAAAGACAAGTATTATTTTTCCAGGTGTCCAATTTTTCAAGGAATCTGTATTATTATCAGAGAATTACATAAATTCTTAGCGTCTTTTTAGAGTAGATGTAGCTGTGAATTAAACCTTTTTAAAATTAAATTTTTTGAGGAAAGATCGTCTTCAGATTTACAGCGGAGCGAAATAGAAGTTCTTCTTTTAGAAAAAAATTTAATTAAAAATGTTTTTCATTAATAGGTTTATCTAGTCTGAAAAGACGTTAAAATTTTATGTTATTTTCTGATAATACTGATTCCTCGACAACATTTTGAATACGTAACCCCTGGAAAAATAATGCGTCTATTTCTAAAAAAGAAATCTTATTTCGATGTCTCTAGTAGCTTAAGGTAAAAGCACCGCAGCGGCGATCGGAAGTTCTGTGGTTCGATTTCCGGCGGAACGAAGGGAAAGATCTTTTTGAAAGAAAAATTCAATTAGAAAAAAATATCTTTCCAGCTATAAAATTTTTTTGTTGTTAAAAATATAACAGTTTTTGTAAAAAGGTATACTGTTTAGTTGAAAATTCAACTGCTTTCTTCAAAATTAAACTCTTTTCGTAGAACATTAATCATTTGAAAAAAGTCATATTTTGTTGCTGCTAAGACAACTGAAATCTTTTTTGGATAAAAACTAATCTTTCAAAGAAAATTTCTTGCTTAAAATTTGCAGTTTTGTGTTGAAAAGTTAATTGAAATCTTTTTTGATGAAAATTCAAATCTTTTTTTGAAATTTTTTTTTTTTTTATTAAAAATGTATCTGTTTTCGTAGAATTATCATTTTTCTTGACTAAAAATGAAACTGTTGGATTGAAAATTTAACAATCTTCTTCAAAAGTAATATTTTTCGGTTGCTAATTTAACTATTTGGTAGAAAATTAACTTATTGTTTACAATTCATATTTTGGCGTCGGAAAGTGAACTAGAATCTTCTTTGGATGAAAATTTAACTTTTGTTAAGGTTGTTTTTTTAAATTCTTATGTTTTAGAAAAAACTTTATCTTTCTTAAATAAAAAAGCAAGTGTTTATTTAAAAATTGAACTTTTTTCTTAAGATAATCTGTTTGATATTAAAATTCACCTGCTTTGCAGAAATTACATCTTTTTGGATAAAAATTCAAATATTTGTTTAAAATTTCATTAATTATGTTAAAAATTCATAGTTTTTGGATGAAAATATCATTATTTTTGTTATTTTTTATTTATTTATTTTTGAATTCAACTGTTTGGTAGAGAATTCAACTATTTTGTTAAAAATTCATTCCTTTGGTTTGAAAAAATATGTCCTTTTGGATTAAAAATTTAATTTTTTTTCGTAAACAATTTTTTTTTTAAAGAATTCATATTTTTATCTTAAACTGTCACCTGGAACCTTTTCGGGATGAAAATTTAACTTTTTTTACAAAATTCAAACGAATAATAATTTATATATTTTAAAGAAATTTCATCGTTTTTGGATGAAAATACAATAACTTGGAAGAGAATTTAACGAATTTGTTAAAAAGTCATCCCTTTTGTTTAAAAATTAGTTGTTTATGAATAAAAATTCAACTTTTTTCGTAGAAACTTATTTCATGTTTTAAAATTCATATCTTAATCGTGGAAAGTCAACTGAAATCTTTTTTAAAAGTAAATTCAACTATTCGTTTGAAAATTAATTTTTTGGATTAAATTGATAGTTTTTAGTAGATATTTAATTTTTCTTTATGAAAATGCCTCTTTTTGGTGTAATATGATTCTTTTTTTATTAAAAATTTAACTATATTGTGTAAAAGACTTGGTTGAATCAGATTATTAAAAACCCATTTTTGTTTGTTTAATGTTTGCATTTTTAGTTCAAAATTATTTTTTTGAAATTAAATATTAAACTACTTGGGCAAAAGTTAAACTACATTGTTAAATAAAATAATTTTTGATCAAAGGCTTATGTCTTTGGTTGAAAATTTAACCGTTCAGTTTAAAAGCCCTTAATTTGATTTAAAATTAATTTTTTATCTGAAAATGTAACTTTTCCATTTTTTTAAGATTATTTGTCTTTTTTAGTTGAAAATCTTCCTTTTTTGGTAAAAAAAAAATAATTTTCTTGTTTTGAAATTTCATTTTTGTTGGATGAAAATGCATTACTTTCGTGGAAAAACATTTTTTTGCTGGAAACTCATATTTTTTGTTTTAAAATTCAATTTTTGTAGAGAAATGTTGCCTTTTGGATTAAAGATTGAACAATTAAGATTAATTTTATTTTTGTTTAGCGAAATATCTTTACTTGTCGAAAATTCGTCATTAGGTTTTAATTTAGTTTTTGTAGAAATTTAATTTTTTTGAAATATAAACCATGACACTGTCTTGTTGGAAATTTATTTATTTATATTGAAAATTCAACTATTATGTTCGAAATTTTATTATTTTTTTTAAATTCAAGTATTTTGTTAAAAATCCATCTTTTACAGCGGAAAATACATTTATTTAAATAAAATAATAAATTTGAAATTTTGACATTATTATCAAGGAAAATTAAAACTGAAGCAAAAATCAGGGAAATTTGAAAATTCTTCCGTTATGGATGAAAATTCAAATGTTTTGTTAGAATATCGCATTTTTCAGTTTGAAATTCAAATACTTGGTTGAAAGTTAACTTTATTGTAAAAATTTTTTAAATGTAATAAATTTTTTTATTTTTGACTGAAAAATATATCCTTGTTGAAAATTTAACTCTTTTTCGGATATTCATTTTTTTGGGTAACTATTTGCTTGAGAATTTAACATTTTTATTACAAATTTATCAATTTTGTTAATAATTCAATTGTTTTATTGATAATTCGTCTTTTTGGGTGTAAAAATTAAACTAATTTAGTATAAAATTTAGCCGTTAGCTGAAAATTGTTTTTTTTTTGTAGACAATTAATCATCTTGCTTGAAAATTGATTCTTTTTGGCTAAAATGCAACTGTTTGGTTTTTATTAATCGATTTTGTTTGAGGATTCAACTACTTTTTTGACGATTAGTTTTTTATGTAGAGAATTAGTTGCTTTTTTATTAAGGATTAATTTGTTAACAGAAAAATTTACCATTTTTAATTCAATTTTGAGCTTCTTAATTAAAGTGTGATTTTTCTGTTCGAAATTTCAAAAATTTGACTGAAAATTCGCTTTCTTTAGTAGAAGCTTAATCTTCGCCTTTAAACATTTATTCTATTTGATTAAAAATGCAACTGTTTGGTTGATCATTATTTTGTTTTAGTTGAAGATTCAACTATATTGTTGACAACCAGTTTTTTAAAATTAAAAATTAATTTTCTAACTGGAAATGCAACTATTTCATTTTTAGTTTGAAATAGATATTCCTAATTGAAAATTGATTATTTTATTTAAAAATTCAACTATTTGGCTGTATTTTCATGTATTGTGTTGGAAAAACCGTATTTTTTCATCGAAAATTAATCCTCACAATGGAACATTCATCAGTTTTTGCTAAAATATTTAAATTGAAAATTTACTAATTTGGTAGAGATTTAAACTATTTTATTACAAATTAACGCCTTTGTTAAAAATTTATAAATGCCTAATTATAATTTTAATGCCTAATTGTCACTATTTGGTAGGAAATGAACTTTTTTTTAATTCGTCTTTTTTAGTAGAATACTTTTTTTTGTGTGGAAAAATTTGTTTTCTGTTGAAATGTTAACTAATTCCTTTAAAATTCATTTTTAGGCAAGTTTAACTGTGTTAAAAATTATGTATTAAAATTCAAATCATTTAACTATTTTTTTTTTGGTTGAAAATGTATCCTCATGAGTTGTAGAATTAACTGTTTGTTTAATTTTTTGCGTGAAAAAATTATGTTTTTGTTGAAAATTTAAGTTTTTGGTTAAAAATGTATCATTCTTGTTTTAAAATTTAACTGCCTAGTTAAAAGTTAATTTACTTTGTTTAAAAATTAACTATTTTATGGAAAATTCACGTATTTTGATAAAAAATCATATTTTTGGTTAAAAAATTAATCTTGTGAACTTGTTCGTTGAAAATTTAACTATCTTCCAAAAAGTTCTTTTCTATGGTTTGAAATTTTGTTATTTGGGTAAAAGTTTGGGTAAAAGCTTTTATTTTGTTATTATTATTTTATTTTCGTAAAAAATGAGCAAAATACACAATGTGAATTGTATGAAACAGTTAAAAACTAAACTTTTGTACTGTCTAAACGAAAAAGTCTCAATTCAATTAACTAAGAAAAATAATGATGACAGAAGAAAATAAAAAAAGAGAATCAAGACTAAATAAAATAATAAAATAATTTTTTAACTAAGTTAAATAACGTTCTGAGAGATTGCGATTAGTTAACTTCATTTATCCTATTTTCTTTAACATTTGGTTTTATAAGTCAGCTCTCTCTCGTTCGCAAATAAATTATGCAAACAAGGAAGATTCTAAATCTGTCATTAAACTCGTAAATTTGAGGTAGTTACGCCTACGATATAATTTCGAAGGGTATCAAAGCTTCGTTTAAAAACCCCGCCAATCGCGGCATCTCGTGGTTGTGATGTTAAATTATTTTAGCAGCCGATATTTCAATCTGGTCTGCCACCTAAACGCACTTCTCAAGCCAAAATCAACATAGGGATGAGTGGGCTCTTCCTTTTTCTTTTTTGTCGCCTCTCTTATTATTCTCTTTGACTTATTCTTTTCTTTATCTCCCTTATCTTCTTTGAATTCTTGTTCTCTTTTTTCTTATCAGAACTTCTATTAAAATTTGTTCGCAAAGAGACTCGCTAAAGAAGCAGGTTCTCTTTTTTGCGAAGTTGATTTTTCTTTAAAAATTATATTTTCTCACTTTTTTACGCATATTTCGGTAAAAAATTAAGAAGTTACAATTTTTAGGGTTTCGTAAACCTATGAAGGAACCCTTATAGTTTCGATGGAATGTGCGTCCTTCTGTCCGTGGTACCTTTCTTCTCCTGAAATGAAGGGCAATTATGGGAAGAGTAGCAAGGGAAGTAATAGGAAATAAATTGAAAATAGGGTACAATTAAAGAGATAAGGTAGGGGCAATAATAGAATGAAAGGTAGGAGAAATGAGGAGAAGTGAAGGGAAAATAAGTTAGTGAAGTAGCGGAAAAGAGGGGAAGTGCGGCGAAGTAGGTATAATAAAGAGGATGAAAGGAACTGATGGAAAGTAAGGGCAATGAAAAGGGGTAAGGGAAAGTTATGACAAGTGAGGTATGTAAGGGGTTGATGAGTAAGTGAAATTAAGAGAGGGTAAGTATAAGTACTAAGGAGAAATTAGAGGAGAGAAGTGGGGCAAGTATTGCAAATTTAGGTGAGAGAAAGCAGGACAAATACGGAAAAATGAAAGAGCCGAAGTAGGATATACAGGGACATGGAAAGTGGGGAAAGTGAGGGGACAAGAAGTTGGTCAAGTAGGGATAATACAGTAGAGTTTTCAAAATTTTAGAACGTATTGTTAATAAATAGGAGTAGAGGAAGTGATGAGACGCAGGAGAAAGCAGAGAAAGTATGTCTAGTGAGAGAAAATTAGTAAATCAGAAGTAGGAGAACTGATAGGAATTATGGGAAGGGGAGGTAGGGGTTGAAAGGGTAAATTAAAGAGGGGAAAGAGGAGAAATAAGTGGATGGAAAGCTGTGGAAGTGCAAGTAAATGAGAATGCAAGATTGGATGAAGTAGGGATAATATGGAGAAGAAGTGTGAGGGAATGGATGATGATCAAGGGAAATGGGGGAAGTGACGAGAAGTAGGGGATGTAAGGAAGAGCGTAGGGGAAGTAAGAAGAAATAAAAGAAGGGAAGTAGGAGAAGTGAGGGGCTGTAAAGTAGGGAGAGTAAAGGCATAAGTAGCAAATAGAATTAAGGGAAATTAAAAAAAAAGCATGAGAAATGAGGGGAAATGCTACAGATTAAGTGGAGGGAAATTAGGAAAATGGGGAAAAATTAAGGAATGGGAGAAGAACAAATAAGGGATACTAAAGAGTAGTAGGGGAAGTGATGGAAGGCAGGGCTAATGAGAAGGAGTAGGGGGAGTAATGGGAAAAAGGGGCTGTAAGGGGTCGGGGCGCGATAGAGGTTAGAGGATGGGAATTATGGCTAGTGAGAGAAAATTAGAAAAAGAGAAGTAGGTCATGTGATAGGAATTGAGTGGAGGGGAAATAGGGAAAATTTAAGAGTGGAAAAAGGAAGTAACGGAAATAAGTGGATGGAAAGTTGAGGAAGTTAAGGAAAGTGAGTGGATAGTAAATTATTGAAGTGGGGGCAACGAGGGGAAGTGAGACGAAGTAGGTATAATAAAGAGGATTAGAGGAAGTGATGGAAATTACGGTAAATGAAAAAGCGTAGGGGAAGTTATAAGAACTAAGAAATATAAGGGGAGTGGGAGTAAGGGAAATTTTGGGAGGGGAAGTATGTGTAGTAAGAATAAATTAAAAGAGAAAAGTGAGGGAAGTATTAAAAATTTAAGGGGGAGGAAACATGAGAAAGATGGAGAATTTAAAGAACCGAAGTAGGATATATAAGGGGATGAAAAGTATGGAAAGTGAGGGGCAAGAGGTTGGTGAAGTAGGGATAATAAAGAGGAGCAGTCAAAATTTTAGAAAGTAGTGTTAATGAAAAGGAGATATGGAGCAGTAGGGGAAGTGACAGAAATTTAGGGGAAGGGAGATCGGGGTTATGAAGGAAAATTGAAGAGGACAACGAGGAGAAATAAGGGGAAAAAATTAGTGGAATTAAACGGAAGTAAGAAGGCAAGATTGTATGAAATAGGGGCGATAAAAGGGGAGGAGCAGTGAGAGGGAATAAAGGGTAATAGAGTGAAGTAGAGGAAGGGAGAAATAGGAGATGTAAGAAGATATAGAGTGATGAAAAAAACGATAGGAGAAGTATGGTTAGTGAGGTGGAATAAGGAGAGGGGCAGTAGGGAAAGTTAGAGTTGGTAATGTCGGGGTAATGAGGGGTAGTAGGGAAAGTAAAAGGAAGCGATGAAAAGTAGGGATACTAAAAAATGAGTATGAAAAGTGATTAAAAGATGGTAATGAAGATAACAAGGGGAAGTGATCGGAAGTAAGAGATGTAGTGCAAAGAAGCGTTATCGAAATTAGGGAAGGGAAGTATGACTAGTAAAGGGGATTTCGGAAAGTGGAAGTATTGGAAATAAGAGAGAAAATTTAGAGTAATTAGGCGGAAAATGGGGGGAGGGAGCTGGCGAGTATCGCGGAAAGAAGTAGATAGGAAGTAGCAAAAATGAGTGGAAATTGTGTGAAGAGAAAGTTAAGGGGAAGGGAAATAGGTAAAATGAGGGAAAATTAATGTAGGGGGGGGGGGGGTGAGAAATAAGGAAATGAAAAGTAGACGAAGTGAGCGGAACTGAGGGGGCAGTAAGTTGGTGAAGTAGAGACAACGAGGAGAAGTCGGAGAAATAAAGCCAGGTACAGATAATAGGAAAGAGTAGGGGAAGTGGTTGAAGGTAAGGATGAAGAAAAGAAGTATGGGAAGTGATAAAAAGTGTGGGATATAAGATAACGGCGAGTGATGGAAATTAGTGAAGGATAAGTATGGGATGTAAAGAAAAACTATAGGAGTAAAGTGAGCAAAATGATGGGAATTTAGTGGAGAGGACGTACCGAAAATTTGGAGAAATGAAAGAGGCGAAGTAGGAGCTATAAGGGAATGGAAAGTGGGAGAAGTGTTGGACAAGAAGTTATTGAAGTAGGGATAATAAATAGGGCATTGTAAAGTAGAGGGTGTAGGGAAAGGGGGCGGAATAGACAATAAAGGAAGAGCAGTATGGCTATTGAGAGGAAATTAGAAGTGGAGAAGTAGGGGAAGTGATAGGAATTGTCGAGAGAAAAAAGAAGGAAATGAGGACATATAAGGAAGGGGTAGTAGGAGAAATAAGGGTATAGAAAGTTAGAAAATGAGGGGGGAAAATTGGGTTAAGTAAGGGTAATGATAGAAAAGAGAAATGGGAAGTGTGAGGGAAAGAAATAAAATGGAGAGAACCATTGGAAGTGATGCAAATTAGGAGAGAGGAAGTATAAGCAGTTAGGGGATATACGGAGAGGAGAATTAGAAGTGAGAGTAATCGGGTAGGAGGAGTAGGGTAAATAAGTAGAAACAAAAAAAGAGAAGTAGGACAAACGAGGCGATGGAAAGTAGGGAAAGTGAGCGGATACGATCTTGGTAATGTAGGGGTAATGATGGGAAGTAGTAGAAATAAGAGAAAATGATGGAAAGAGTAAAAATTGAGTCAATGAAAATGAGTAGGGGAAGTTGTAGGACGTAGAGGTAATGAAGATGGTTCGGAGTAGTGATGGTAAGTAGGATGTGTGAGTAGAGGAAGAATGTTGAAAATAATGGAAGGGCAGTATGGGTAGTAGTAAGGAAAGTAGGGAAAATGAGAGGAGGAGAAGCGAAGGTGGGTGGGTGAGGGGAATTTAGGGGAAGAAGGAGAAATTATTAGAAATGAAGTTAAGGCGAAGAAAGAGAACTTAGGGGTTGAGATGGTAAGTAGGAAAAACGAAGTTTTAGTTAGAGAAACGTAGAGAGGGGAAGGTCGGGCGAAAGGTATAGTGAGGAGAGGAAAAGTATCGGAGAAGGAGGTGTGAACGACTTCTTATTATTTATTTATTCTATTTATTATATTATTTAGTTTAGAAGAAGCCGTCCATAGACTACATTATCAGTTGGGGGAGAGGGGGGAGTCCAGCAAAGACTACGGTTGGTAACAGGAGAGGAGAGTTGGCAGTGAAGTTTTGTTACGAGCTTAGATAACATTTAGTACGTTGCCTGATGATAAATTACAACAAAGTTTGCAAATATCTCGAAAGATGGCGCTGCAATGGTATATTGTTCAATAATAAGTTAAAGAGTTGCCAAATCACTTTCATATTTTAGAATTCACACAGTTTTCCCCAGTAACATCTTTTTCCATTTTTTAAAAGAATTTTGGTTTATTCGAAATTTATCTCGTTTTGTTCAAAATTCTACTGTCTGCAAGTGTTTGGTTAGAAAGTAACATATTCCGATCAAAACTGACACTACCTGGTTACAAAGTTGAACTACTTTGTTGAGAATGAATTTCTTGTTGAATATTCATCTCTTTGCTTGAAAATTTAACAATTACGTTTTTTATAAAATTGATCTTCTTGTTTATATAATCATGACTCCCAATCTTTCCTTTCTTGAAGATTCATAATTATAGTTGAAAATTCATCTCTTTGGTTCAAAATTCTCTTCTTTTTGTAGAAAATTAATCTTCTGGGTTAAACTTTGTTTTGTTCTTTTAAAACTGCAACTGTTAGATGTGAATTGACTTTTTTGTTGGTTAAAAATTTAACGATTTTGTTACAAATAAGCCTTTTTTGGTTTAGTTCAACTGCTTTTATTTTCAATGTAAATATTTTTGATTAAAATAGCCAAAATTTCATGTTTCACTCAGAATTCATATTTTTTGGTTGAGCAATAACCGGCCTTGTTTAAAGTTAAACTTGTTTTTAGAAAATTAATTTTTTTGTTGGTTAAAGATCCACAAATTCAGTTAAAAATTCCTATTTTTGGATCAAAAATTTTTAATTTATATGTAGAAGTTTTTCTTGTTGGATTGAAAATTCAACAATTTGGTAAAAAATTAAAATTTTTCTTGTTGAAAATTCAACGTGTTGAAAAATTAAATTATTTTTATACAATTTTAACTATTTGTTAGAAAATTAACTTTTTTGTTGAAGAATCATATTTTCGGATTACGAATTCGAAAGTTTTTTTTAGATAATTCAGCTTTTTGGTTAAAAAATGTAACCATTTTTTTAAAAATTCGTATTCTTTGGCAGACGAAAATTAAAAAAATAATAAAAAATCCTATTTCGGGTTTAAATTATACAAAATACAAAAAAATGATAAATAAAAAAATTATGCACCCTAAAAAAATCTGCAAATTCCTTATAAATCACTTTTTGATAGGACAAGTAGTTTTTTTCGTAAAAAAAACAGCATTCAAAATATACAAAAATAAATTATTTTTCAGACGAAACAACCTACGAATAATTTTATAAAGACAAAAGTCATTTATCTAAAAAAAGCTATAAATTTGTTACTAATATTTTTTGTATAGAATGCACAGTTTTTTTTATCTTGAAAAATAACATTCAAAATTTTTTTGAAAAACAACACAAGCTACTAAAAAACATTAATTACCAAAATCTGTTACAAAATATTTTTTATAGGATGCCCACTTTTTTTAATTACCAAACAAGGCAATAACAATACATCTATTTCAGTATCAATGCATAATATGAATTGTGATCATATAAATTTATTGAAATGATATATTTGTCAGGGCGGTTAAAAATAAAATTTAATGGAAAATAAAGAATAAATATTAAAGTATTATGAAAAATAAAATTTGTAAATTACTTTTAATGTCTAAATAAGCAGTTCTTGACTGAGGTATAGAAATAAATATGACAAAATCGAAGTAAAGCAGAAGGAGCATTAACAAAAGAGAATTCACAATCACCTAATTTCAGTCGGTACATGCGATACAACTGGCTGATAATTGGTCTTTTTTTAGAAAATTAATTTTTTTTATTAGAAAAGTCTTCTTTATTGGGTGAAGCTAAACTTTTGTTATTGAAAATTCAACTATTTGGTTTAAAATTCATCTTTCTTGAATAAGTTTTAATCTTAAATGTTGGATTTTATATATTCAATTTTTAGTTAAAAGTTTATTATTTTCTAGTGATGCTTCAAATATTTTCTTAAAAGCTCGTCTTTTGGGTTTAAGACAACGGCTTAAAATTTTTTGTTTTAAAAATTAATTTTCATAAACTGAGCCTTTAACAATTTTATTTTTCGTTTAAAGCTTTTGGCTTTTAATTTAAAACTCAACTATTTATTTAAAAAATTATATACTTTACATAAAAATTTATCTTTTAGTAGAAACTTAATCTTGTTGATCAAAAATTTAACTTTTTTGTTAAGAGTTTAATTGCTTTGTTAAAGTTCAATTGTGTTGTTATTAATTAAACTCGTTTATTGAAAATTTGTCCATTTGAATTGACAATTTATCTTTTGTGGTAGAAAATTAATCTTTCTCAGTTTAAAACTAATTTTATGTTGAAAATCTAAATTTTCAGGTTAAAAATCAACTATTTTTATAATGTTTAATAAATTGGATTTAAAATTTAACTAATTGGTTTAAAATACAATTATTTTTGAAAGAATTTTATTCCTCTTGGTTAAAAAATTCGACCAAGTAGTTGTACACGCTTCATTATAGCTTGCAAATTATATTAATTATTTAACAATTTAAGTATTTTCTCAAAAATTTAATTAGTTAATTGAAAATTCAACTATTTTCCTAAAACAATTTTTTTTGTCAGAAAAACAACTTTTTTGTTGCAGACAAATCTTTTGTGAAAGAAAAATAATTTTTACTTGTTAAAACTTCATCTTTCTCAATTGAAAGTTAACTTTTTTCTTGAAACTTCTACAGCTTTTGAAAAAAATCATCTTTACGTTGAGGAAATTTGCCTATTAGGTTAAAAGATAACAATATTTTTAAAATTTGTTTTTTTTTTACTTATAATTTCAAATGTTTGGTTATAAATTAATTTTTTTGATAAAGATGCATCTCTTTTAGTATTTTCCCTGTTTTGAGAGAATTTCGTGGGGGGGGGGGGCAAGGTCGTAAGCGATTCACATTAAAATTTTTTTATTTCCTCATTATTTTTCTTAATTATTTGAAATTAGTTTTCATTGTTTAGACAATATTTTTTATGCCGGCAGAATATTTTTTAAATACTTATCAAATATGCAGAATAAAAATGATGGATGGTATTTGGAATTTAGAAAATGGTAGTTGACATGAAGTAGTCTGTTAGAATATTTGTGTGTGTAACCTTTGCAAATTTGAAATATAGTATTGTGCCAAGGAACTTGACTTGGAATTCTAGACAGGATGGCATGCGAGAACTTGATGTATTTTAAGCAGGAACCGCATGCATCTTGTCGCTGTCCACGTGGCACGCGTATAAGGGGTGATTCTAAATTTGAGAACTTCCAAAATTTTTAAAATGTGAATAATTTTTAAAAATATCGTTTCTAAATGCAACTTGGACTAACAACCTTTTATATTTTTGTGCAGAATCCCTGAAATTACAAACCAGAAATCCAATGACCAAATTTGGACAACCACCACAAAATGTTCGTTTTGAAATTAAAAAAAAAAAGATAGGAATATTAAAAAAGAAAGGAAAAATTTTTCCTTTTTGTACGGAAATAAGAAAGAGGAAAGAAAGCTGGAAAAACAACCTTTTTATCAAGTAGTATTTTTAACTAATTATATTATATATTAATATTATTTATTTTGATAATTATTTATTTCTGATAATAATCAATTAATAATATAAAATGTATAGAATATTCAGAAACTATAATTTATCATTATTATAAGATTATTCTATGAATATATTCTCTGAAGAGAACTTACTAAACCATAACTTTTTTTTTTTAATAAAAAATATAGGTTGCAATAAAACATGGAGTAATTAAATTTTCAATTAAAAATTACATTTTAACAGAACCAAAGGAATATTCAACTGGTTAAATTAAAACTAAAAACAATGATTTTTAACAAAATTTAAACAATTGTAACAAAATAGTTGAATCTTCAAATAAAAAGGACTAATTTTAAAACATATCATTTAGTTATCTACTAAAAAAGACGAATTTTTAACAAAATACTTGATTTTTTAAACAAATAGCTAAATTTTTAAATAGCAAAGCTGATTTTTTAACCAAGTACTTAAATTTAAAAAAAATTGGTTTTTAACCAAAAATGGAATAGTGATATTCTTAGTCAGGAAACTATTTTTCAAAGAAATAAATATTTGATTTTGAATCACGAATTATGATTTTCTAAGCAAACAGTCGAATTTAAAAAAAAATGACTTCAACAAAATAGTGAAATTTTGAACAAAATAATTAAACTCTAAACAAAAAAGTTCTATTTTTAACCAAATAGCCGATTTTTTAACCAACTAAGATGGATTTTTTACTTAATAGTTGAATTTTCAACTAAAAAATATCAGTTTCCGTAAAAAAGGGAATAGTTAAATTATCTGTTTAAAGATTTACTTTTTAACAAAACAAAACTTTTTTTTTTAACTTGATGTCTGTTGTTGGCTACCCTGCGATTATTAAAGAATTTTTTGCCAGTTGAATTCAACTTCATTAAAAATTTATCATTATCTGCCAAGAAGGTTAATTTTACAACAAAAAAAGTCGAGATCAAACTAAAAAAAAAAAAAAACAATTGCAACAAGAAAGTTTATTTCGAATCATGAAAGAGAAATTTTTAAGCAAGTAGATAAATGTTCAATTAAAAAAAGTTATTTTTAAACAAATATAAAATAATTAAATTTTCAGCTCAAAAATTGCGTTTTTACAAATAACAAAAAAACAAATATTCAACTTGGTAAATTAAACAAGAATCGACTAATTTTTAACTAAAATTAAATAATTTTAACAAAATAGTTGAATATTAATTTCAAATTAAAAAAGATGGATTTTCAAGAAAGTAGATAAATTTTTCACTAAAAAGGATAATTTGCAATCAAACATGAAATAGTTAAATTTTCGGATAAAAATTAAGTTATAAAAGAAACTAAGAAATATTAAACTGGTTACATTTAAACAAAAAACACTACGTTTTAACAAAATTTAAACAAATGTAACAATATAATTTAATCTGAAACTAAAAAGGACTAATTTTAAAACAAATAATTTAGTTATCTGCTAAGAAAGACGAATTTTCAATAAAATAATTGATTTTATAAACAAATAGCTAAATTTTTAAGCAACAAAGCTGATTTTTTAACCAAGTACTTAAATTTTCAGAAAAAATTGGTTTTTAACCAAAAATGAAATAGTGAAATTATTAGTCAGGAAACTATCTTTCAGATAGTTTCCTATTATTTGAATTTTCTACTAAAAAAGATCAGTTTCCGAAAAAGCAATAGTAAACTTAAAGATGTTTAAAGATGTACTTCTCTACAAAACAAAAAAATATTTTAAAAATTTTGTAGCAAGTTTTGATGTCTGTCGTTGGCTACTCTGCGATTATTAGAGAATTTTTTACCAGTTGAATTCAACTTTATTGAAAATTTATCATTATCTGCCAAGAAGGTTAATTTTATACTAAAAAATTATGTCGAATTTTAAACTAAAAAAAAAAAATTTGCAACAAGAAAGTTAATTTTGAATCATAAGAGATAAATTTTTAAGCAAGTAGATAAATGTTCAAATAAAAAAAGTAACAAATATAAAATAATTAAATTTCCGGGTAAAAATTTTCGTTTTTACAAACTTAAATAATTTTAACAAACTAGTTCAATTTTAATTTTAATTCAATAAAGATGGATTCTCAAACAAGTAGATAAATTTTTAACAAAAAAAAACAAATATTAAACTTATTAAATTAAACCAAAAAACATTAGTTTTCAACCAAATTTACACAGTTCTAACAATATAGTTGAATCTTCAACTAAAAATGATGAATTTTAAAACAATTATTACAATTATCTTCAAAAACAAATGAATTTTTATCAAAAAACCACAAATTCATTTAATTCACAAATTATTTAACCCTTTGTGGTAAATTTAATACTTAAATTTTCAGAAAAAATCAATTTTTAACCAGAAATGGGATAGTTTAAGTATTAGTAAAAAAAACATTTCACCCAAATAGTGGAATTTGTAATCAGAAAATGACTTTAACAAAATACTAAAATTTTGAAAAAATTATTAAACTTTGAAGAAAATAGTTCAATTTTCAACTAAACGAGATCAGTTGTCGACCAAAAATAAAATTTAAAAAATTCAAATTATTATAATTATATCATTATTTAAATTAATTATTACAGAATTTTTTAAGAGCTGAATTCAGTTTTAATCAAAATTTATTGTTATCAACAAAGAAGCTTAATTTTATAATAAAAAAATCTAATTTTAAACTGGAAAAACATAATTTTAAATAGGGAAGGTAGTGTCAAATCAAGAAAGGCGAATTTTCAAGAATGTGGGTAAATTATCAACTAAAAAAGATTATTTTAAAAAAATATAGAATAATTAAATTTTCGTGTAAAAAATTGCGTTTTTACAAACAACAACAACAAAAAAAGAATATTTAATTTGATAAATTAAACAATAATCGTCTAATTTTTAATTAAACTGAAATAATTTTAACAAAATAGTTTAATTTTAATTTCACATCAATAAAGATGGATTTTTAACCAAGTAGATAAATTGTTAACAACAAAAAAACAAACATAAAACTTATTAAATTAAACCAAAAAACACTAGTTTTTAAACAAATTTAAACAGTTCTATCAAAATAGTTGAATCCTCAACTAAAAATGATAAATTTTAAAACAATTATTACTATTATCTTCAAAAACAAATAAATTTTTATCAAAAAACCACAAATTCATTTATTTCACAATTAATTTAACCCACAAAGCTGAATTGTAAATTAAATACTTAAATTAAAAAAAAATCAATTTTTAACCAGAAATGAGATAGTTAAAGTATTAGTAAAAAAACATTTTAACCAAATAGTAGAATTTACAATGACAAATGACTTAAACAAAATACTAAAATTTTGAACAAAATGATTAAACTTTGAAGAAAATAGTTGAATTTGTAACCGAAAAAGATGGATTTTCTACCAACTAGTTGAATTTTCAACTAAACAAGATCAGGCATCGACTAAAAATGGAATAAAAACAAAAAAAAAATAATTTTCAAATTATTATAATTATATCATTATTCAAATTAATTATTACAGAATTTTTCAACAGTTGAATTCAGATTTATTGAAAACTTATTTTTATCAACAAAGAAGCTTAATTTTATACTACTGTTAGATTTTTTGCTAAAAATTCATCTTTTTTTAGTTGAAAATTCTACTACTAGGCTAAAAATTCATGTTTTTTTT
>JAAAKG020137003.1:0-13025 GCA_010014905.2 Druon quercuslanigerum
TATAAATTATTTGCTATTATTTTAAATAAATTATAATTATTCATTTAGAGGCTAATTCAGTTTAATTTTCCACGCTCTAAAAAAAGAATTTTTTTTACAAGATGTATCGATTTTTAACAAGATTGTTGAATTCAAAAGCCAATTTCCAACCCAAAAATATAATTTTGCCCCAACAGACGTTAATTTTCTACTGATTACTTCATTTTTATAAAAATAGTTTCATTTATGACCAATTAATTGAATTTTTAATAAAAAAGATTTAATTTTTTAATAAATAGTTTGCCACAAATAAATCAATTTTCAAGAGAGATTGTTGAATTTTAAAACCTTAAACACGGATTATCTACAAAACAGTCCAATTTTCAACCTGAAATTAATGACGTCTTCAAAAGTCTTCAAACAAAAGAGAACACAGATTTTTTTATTTCAGTTTAACTTTAAACCAATTGGTTGATTCTTGTAAGGAAATTTAAAAATCTCTATTTATTACTATATCAGTTATAAATTTTATTTTGTACCGGAAATTAAAAAAAAGAAGGTTTAATAAAATGAGAAATTATATAAAAGCACATATATTATTCTCCTCCTGACTCCTCATATTAAGCTAATAACAATATTTTTATACACAACTTATAAACTTGACACTAGGTCACTTCTAGGGAAATATTTTCCGTAATAAATAATAAATTCAAAGAAATAACTCTATGAAATAAATATTTATCGGATTAATCACAATTTGTACTTAAGTGCATTAACCGTAGGATTATTCTCATTATGTAAATGTTGTCTCGCTCTGTCTATTATAAATTGTTGCATCGCAGGACTCTGGTTTTGGAAGCTCCTCACCATGTCATCTGCGTCATTTTCTTCTAGAGTTGGACGCACTTGCTGAGACGATTTTTGTGGAAGGTTTATTGAATTTGCCACATGGGGTGTCACCTGTGTAGTTTGGTTCTGTACATTTTTCTGCGTCTCATTGGATTTATCTTCTTTTGTGTTTTCATCAGGTCCTCTGGATACCCTGTGACCTTGAGGTGTTAATGGTCCCCAAAGGTCTACGGCTGGATCATCATCTTTCCGGGAAAATCTCAAGGATTGACTTTCTGGATCTAGACTAGTTCTGAAACTAGAAGACAGTCCATTATCTCCTAAATTTGCTGATGCTCTAAAACCTCCTAAATCTGCTGACGCTCCAAGTCCTCCAAGTCCACTACTAAGACCAAAATCTGAACTAAGAGACGAAGGTTGTGAAATATCCAGAGACTTTTTGTTGTCACTACCCTGCAAAAATAAGAATCAAATATTTCATTAGAAGTTTCTCAAAATTTCGAGAATATTTGCAGACATGAAAAGGATACACTGAACTATCGCTTATTCCAAGGCTCATTTGTTCCAAGGGTTATTTACTTAAAAGCCTCTTTATTCCAAGTTCCCACGCTCGGATATTTCAGGTTACCAATTCAAAAGTGGCCCGAAGGCGGGAAGCCCTCATTTATTGCAAAGCCGTGCACATGCTTACTGCGTGCGCATCGATACTAGGAAGGGGCCGCCAATGGGCGTCGCTTGACAAAGTCACTGCACGATTCGCGCTGAAGGCGGGCGCCCCTGCAGACTTGAAATATCCGAGCGGGAGTTCTTTTTGGGTTGAAAATTCAACTGTATAGTAGAGAATTGGTTTCTTTGTTGGTTTGAAAATTAATATTTCTTGGGTTGAAAATTGAAATGGTTAAGAGTTAAACTACTTTGTCAAAATTTCATTTTTTTCTTTGTCTTAAGATGCTATTTATTTATTTATTTATTTTATTAAAACCTCCAATTTTCAGATAAGAATTCATTTTTCATTAAAAAATTTTATTATTTAGCTAAAAATTCGATTAGTTTTTTTAAAATTCAACAGTTTTCTAACAAGTTCTTGGATGGAAATTGAACTTTTTTGTTGAAATCTCGCCATTTGGGATTAAACTTTTCTTATAGTCAACTCTAATATTTACGTAGCTGGTTTGTTTGATTAATTCTAGAAAGAGCTTTCAAATTATATGTTCTTCATCTCAGATAGTTGATTGGACATCCTAGCTAGCTCTTAAGAATCTGTGGGTGTTTTGCGAGTCGCTCAATCGCAAAGCGACATGTACTTATTGAATGTATAAGAATGAATTTGTGAACTTCATGTAGGCAAATAGCTTTTAAGGAATTTATTATTAAAATTATCAGAAAAATTATGTAGGACGAGTGACGCATAGTTACATAGTTGACATATCTCCTCCAATCGTATGTCCACCAACGCGTTCTCATTAATATGAACAAAAAGTAGATATAATTTCATCTCTGACACATATGGTGTTGACCTGCAACAAAGACAGTCATTGATGCGGTAACAGATCTTGACAATTTTCAATGTAATATAAATTATATTATTTTGGGGCGAAAAAAGCTTTAAATCCGGGGATAGCTGACGTCACATATGTTTAGTGTACAAGAGAAATTTCTCAGAATTGATAAGTGGGGGTAAATATTGTTGAGGGTACATGCTAAAGTTTCTTGAGGTGATTGACCTAGGGAGCTTCTAGAATGAATTTAAGGGTTATTTGTTTTAGCGCGCAAAAGGGAATTGTCGAACGTATGGTGTGAAATGAGTCTTTCAAAGTTACAAGGTGATAAGGTGACATATAATTTATGGTATTTCCGAGAAGCTTCGAATACGCTGACGCTCACTTGATATTGTGACGTTAGATATCATACCAAATCCTCTTCCATATTTTTGGGTAAAAAATTTCTATTCTCGGATTCAAGTATTGATTTTCAATGGCGATAGTGAAAATCGGATGCAACACTGTGATTTGTACGTCAACACAAGGAGCGAAACCAATCTCACAGCCATCTGCGCTCTAGCCGCAAGTTTGGTAATCGCACGATAAAAGGGATCCAGAAAAACACTAGCTATCTACTAATACCGTTTCAAGAATGGTTGCAAACAAGGTAACATACGGATAGCTGCGTATGTATCAAAAGACTAGTCGGCGGGGACAAAAGGCCCGTAATCTACTGGTTCTGAGGACCAGAAAATATAGGTTCAAGACATTTACGACATGCCTATCTGCATATACTGCAGTCTTAAGTTAGTATCTCTTTTCACGAATACTTCCATTAAATAAATTATTATGTCATGAGTAATATTTTATTAAGGAAATATGGGAGTTCATTGACGCACAAGTCTCCATACAGCAAGAAATCTTCATAAAACTACTGAAATTTAGTATAGAACTAAAAATACAGAGAACATGACCAACTTTACCTCAAACCTCAAACTTTCTATTTTATTAATAAATTTATTGTTTAAACGTACAATTCAGTCCCTTAATTTCTTAGCACCTTTCTATTAGTTTAATTTCTTATACTTTCAAAAAAGTGAAATGAAATATCCGAAAGTTATATTAGTTCGGTAGTTTCCAGAGTCGATTTTACAAAATCAATTCTAATCGATTGTATGCTTATTATTCTAATAATCTATCATCACCATCGCACCAATAAGCAATGGAACTTATAATTTTTGATATTTTGATCCTATTATTTGAAATGAAAAGATCGTAAGCTATACGCAGAGAAATCTAATTTGAAAACCTGGGGGTCATTGTTAGAAATATGTGACTCAGTCAAAGAAAAGTAAAAGAATTCATTTTAACGTTGAGCCATCTCACACAGATTAATATAGAAATATTAAGAGTAGGAATTAAACGGTTCAGACTAAACGCTTGACGCTAGAATAATGAAAGGTTCGACCGTTAGGGACTCAGCGTAAGAACCCGTGTAGATTTGGAGGTAGAGTGCAGTAACGAAAAGAAGATCTAGTTATCAGGAAAGTAAGAAAAATAAAAAGACATTCTTATATACGTTTAAAAATGTTAGGTAGGCGCACTCAAATTATTTTTGAAATTATGTAATTGGACGTACAGTCACTTACAAACATAATTCAACGCTCAAACGCTATGAAAAATTGCATCCACTAGGGATTCGAACCCCATCTAAACAACCTAAAACCTAAGCCTATACCGGACGCTCTAGCTAATTACGCTAATTTATTGCTTGAATTCTGTTGACAAAATCTCGGCCAAGATTTTACGCTGAAAAGCCAAGGATAACAAAAGAACACATTTTTTTCGTTTTTCACATTTTATACGAATAGGTGGAAAAAGAAATAAGTATTAAAATTGAAAAATTTTAAATGATAAGCATTTTAAAAATTTTTTGCCAAAAAGTAGTAATTATTCATACATTTCTATAAAATATAAGAATTCACATGTGAGATAATAAATAGTATAATAGTATAATAAATTGCGAACATAAGTCAGTGAAGAAAACTGTGTTTATTAAATTTAAAAAAAAATGTTATTCCTGGAACAATATTTGAAGGGTTGCAGTATACAAAATTACATAACAAACAAAAACAAAATTTTTTAGGAGAGCGAAGTAACATTCCGTAAAATCGAAATCAGCCTCGAAAAATTAAAAAAGTTACCTTCGAGCTGAAGTGTTTCTGAATTGAGGACAAAAAAGTATGATTAAATAAAATTATCCAGTTCCGAGAAATAAAATGTGGACGTTTACAATCTTAATCGCGCTTAAATGTGCAATCTTCCGTTTAAACAAAAAATGACAACTTGCTCCTTAAATATTAAGTTACTTATTGGGAGAAAATGAATTTGACGAGAAAAAGTTAACCAATTCCAAGTAAATCGTTCAAGAATTCGGCGGTTCAAATTTCGTGGGTTTTGAAAATCGTTCTTAAACAGCTACTGAAAATTTATTCTTTAATTTAAAAATATAATAAGAATTGGCTTCCGAAATATGGAGAGGCTGAATAGGAATAAAAAAGAGTTTATAGAAACAACTTATTCTGTTCCGGGAAATTTGTAATTTGAAATTTTTGTTCTTAACAAAGATTTACTACATTGCTCCACTGGGAATCGAACCACTGAACTTCTGATTGCCGGTCGGGGGCTTTTCCGTTAAACTATTATAGAGATCGAAAGAAGAATCTTTTGTCAGAAACACACGCTATCTTTTGCAAGGTGTTACGTTTAACACGAGTCCGTTTGAAAAGGAATCTGTAATATCATCATAGATGGTAACCAAACTGTTTTACGTAATTTTTGGGAAACCGCAAAATTCACAAAAAAATGTAGTTGGCAAAAATTATATAAAATGGGGGCGGGAAGTTCAAAACTTTTGAACCTCAACAAAGGGGAGAAGGCGGTTTGAAATTTCAGGATAAAAGTTTACGTAATTTATGCAGAGCCCCTTGCTGAAAAAACCTGAATTAAAAAAATGTATTTTTTTGCTCATTTAAAAAAATTATAACTTAAACAAATGATATATTTTATTGGCATGTTTGACTTCATTGCGACACCATTGGATAACTTTTCATTTAAAAAAAGCAATAGATATTTTTCTTTGTAATAAAGCGTGACAACTTTTCAGCAATGCTGTTTTCCATTTTTTCATATCTGGCATTTTTTCAAAGTGTCATCTCTCAAATTAAAACTTTCAAAATAGGTATTTTTTAATTGCAATTTAAACAAATTTAAAGTTCGCCCTCTGAACGTAATATGCTGTTAAAGAAGAAATATGAACTTAGAAAGAAAGATTTTAAAAATTGGATACATGTTTGAGAAAAAAAAAATGATGTATTCCGAAATAAAAGTTGAGTTTTAGTTTGACATTGGCAAACATAATGCCAAGTCGTCATAACTTAAGGTTCCTAAAATCTCTATTTATATGGTTCAGAATCTAAAGACTGGGACAAAGACCTAAAATTTACATTAAAATGATTTTGATAGTGTCAGTAAATAATGAAAATCTGTAAAACATTAATATTTTGCTGAAATAAATGCCAAAATTACGTAAATGGTTTTAGCTCTTTTCTCTTCTGCAATTTCATTAACACTTGAAACGCGATTACATTGTTTTATAAAAAAATAATACATCAAACGCTGATATTCTCTCTGGAGGCGACATGCGTCGGACACGGCACCCATCTCGTGTTTAAAATTAAGTCTTTCGCCGAATCGACATGCCGTTCAACGAGTTGCGCCTGTGTACGTGAGAATGCATATACGTGAGATGGTGTGAATTAGACGCACCTACCCGGAATAAGCCGCACAGGCGCTACTTACTCATAGTTGTGCTTCCTAATAAAGAACTTACTCGCAGTTGCTCTCAGTTTTTCTCTGCTAGTAAATAGCAATAAAATTATCTTTCGAGGGTTTTTAAAGGGGAAGCAAAACAGTTTTTCTATGCTACTTTGGAACCTCTTCGTAGTATTTAAATTTTTTTAGATCCTTCAGCTCAATAGTTTAAAATGAACTTTTTATTAGAGCTTCTTTGGTTATCCTGGGCTAAAAATATTCGTGCGAGAATGTGGTCTATCTTTGTAAATGAGAAGCAAATGGGTTTCTCTAAGCTGCTTGTTAATTTCTTCGCAGTTTCATTTTTCGCAGGGCCTTCCGCTCTAAATTTTAAAATGACATTTTTTTGGAATTTTTTAGTTATCCTGGCTTAGAATATACGTGTGCGAATGTGGTCTATGACTATGCAAAATAGTTTTTCTGCACTGCTTCTTAACCTACCCGTAGCATTTAATTTTTTTCAGGCCTTTCCGCTCCAAATTTTAAAATAAGTTTTTATTAGAGCTTCTTAGGCCATCTTGGGTTAAGAATATTCATGTGCGAATGTGCTCTATGTTTTCAAATTTAGTGTAAAACAAGGTTCTGGTGAGCGTAATCATTCTGATTCATGAACCACTTTATTGAACAGGTGTTTCGACGTTAGTAGTGACAGTGAAATTCTCTAGTGCTATCCATGTTTCACTTCAACCGAACCAAAGATGATTCCTTCGCTGCTCCACGCCAGTCCGCGATTAATAAATAACACAAATTAACAGGGGCATCAAAAAATACAGATAATTTTCAGAAAAAACTACTTTTTTGGTCAAAATATAATCATTACTTACAAAAAATTAGGAATCAATAGCGTTAACGTCGTCTTACAAAACCTTTTTCATCCGCTTTGGCATTTATTGTTGTGATTTGTCAGGCTGGTTGTGCTGATATTTTTCCAACACGATGTCTAGGCCAACTTTTCCAAAACCACTGCACACCGCCCATATAATAACGCATCCGCCATCACAATCCGCGTGGAAAAGAACGTGACATCCGATTAACAGCAAAGATTATCAAGCAGTGCTCGAAAAACATCTCAAGCTACCGAAAATATCCCGGCTAGGATCGGGCAATACATTGAGAGAATTTTCAAGCGCTATATTTAGGTCCCGGATAAATCCGGATGCGAAATTGTATGCCGAATAAATCTCGGCTAGGACCGGATAAGAGCGGAATAAAATTTCCAAGCGCCCCGTAGTGGTCCTGGATAAGGCCCAGGTTACGAAATTGAATGCCGACTAGATCCTCACTAGAACCGTATACGACACAGCTAAAATTGGCATGCGCCCCGTATAAGTTCTGGATGGCTTGAACATGAAATTGTATGCCGATTAGATCCCGGACAGGGCCAGATAAGAACCGGATGAATATACTCCTTAACGTCACGTGAATGTCGAGGGCGTGCCAGGTGCCACCCAAGGGTTCAGAAGCACGGGTCGAAGAAAGGCGCTTGCGGCTGGCAGAAAAAAAAGGTTCGGGCTGCTTTCTGGCACTTGTTTTTCAAAAAACAAAAATTTCTAAAAATCTCTCGATTTTCACAAAGAAATAAGACTATCGCTTCCTTCCGAGTTAATGAAAAGAATTAAAGAGCCTATCCGTTACAGTTTGCAGTTTGAATTGCTTTAATATCTTCATTAGAACTGAAGATAATATAGTTGTACATTTTTGTACTTTTAAGCAACAATTTTTATTATTTTTAAATTTCTCAACTGCAATTTGTTTACAACAGTTTTCCTTACACTCACGTATTTAAAAAAATTTCCCATTGCCCCTTGTATAAGAAATAATGCTCCAAACTTGACTGTTCTTAAATGTACACGAAAATCCTTACTTTTTAAACATTTTTCAGTCTGCAAAGCTCATAAATTTTTTTACATAAACGTCTTCAAGCTCATTTACGTATAACACATTTAACTTTCATATGACTATTTTTTATTGCGCTACCATTTTTTTCTGGCTGAGATGTTAAGCTTCAAAGGCAGATGCCTATCATTTACTCGCCGATAGTAGTTATTTGGGATCATTTAAACATTAAAACAGCTGATAATTTGATTAACATATTTATTAAACAGATGTACAATGTAGCTATTATTGGAAAATATACTTTATTTTTCCATGAGATGGAAGGTACTGTAACTTAATTAACAATAAGTATATTGACTATTACATTTTAATAATTTATGAAAAAAGGCATTATGTTTATGTGAGCTTTCGTTAATCCCAGTTACCATAGATTTTCTTTATTTTAAGACCCCCAATCATAAAAAAACGGTATTCGATGTTGTTTACGAGGTTTCATACGATATCTTTTGCGATGTTATGATTAGGGGTCGTATACGATGTAGTCCACAATTCGTGAATAAATTGCAAATCGTAAACAACGCCGCAAATTTATTTGCATATACGATTCTGAGGTACAAAATCAAATACGATATTGAATTTTTAATACTTCGTTAGGCAATCCTCAAATACATATATTATGGTTTTGTGCAAAACTCAAAGAAGGCAACTCAAAAGAAAAATACTATGCATCTCATTTCGAAGACCGCACTTACTATCGGCGAGAAAATTCGAGTCCTCTGGGTTTGACGTTGAAAAAGTAAGGGAAAAAAAATTCTTAGCTTAATGAAAGACGGATCATTTTGAAGATGAAAATGTTATACGTTAATGAGCTGAAAAGTAATGTTGTGCAAAATTTGTTCTACCTTGCAGATCTGAAAATGTGATAATAAGTAAGGAAATTTGACCGCTTTTAAAGACAGTGAACTTTGGAGCATAGTTCTGAACAGATTGCCGTTAAAAAGATTGCACAATATAAATAATTGTTCGTTTTTTTTCATAAATATGCAACTAAACTATCTTCGGTTCTACTGAAGATAACAAAGTGATTTAAATTGGAGGTAGTTACTTGGACTATCTGTAATAACTTCCAATTTGAAAGAAGTATGTGCTTCTTGTTGTCTTCGTGCAAATTGCGATATTGGAAGTCAGTTTTTTATACGGGGCAGCAAGTGCCAGAAACCAGCTTGGTGCCGTTTTTTCAGGGGATCGTTTTAGGCTTTCCTCACCATGTGCTACGGAACTTGTGCCACCGAGCCTTCATCTGGCCCTGAACGAGAATTTCTCTGTGAAAGAAATATAAATATTTACTTGCCACCGAGCCTTCATCTGGCCCTGAACGAGAATTGCTCTGTGAAAGAAATATAAATATTTACTTACTTAATATTTTAACTGATGACGGAAAAATGATCGATACCGACCAATTTCAAATAAAATTGAGATTTTTGGAGAATGAACAATTAAGATTGTGAAGCATTTAAAGGAATTTTAATGGTCAGAAAAAAAAGTTCAACTTAATATTGCGGGGAAAATTGAAACTAGTTTTTTTTTAAATAAATAAAAAAAAAGATTTGACAAGATTTTAAATTATTTCCGAAAATTTCGGAAAATAATGTAGAAAATATCGAGAAAAAACTTTTAATCAAGCGCGATTACAAAATTGTATAATAAATTTGAATGAATGTAAGAGATTTTAACAAGTTCTGAATCAGGAGCATTCAAAACATGTGCAAACGTATGAAAAAGTAATCTGGAAGATTAAAAGCCAATTTATTCACCAAGAAAATGAATTTTATACTTTGACCCTCAAAGTATTATCTTTCTACAGGTTATGTCAATGTTAATAATAATTTTATATCAAACACTTATATTTTCATATTAATTGCTTAAGTTTTAAAGTAATTAAACAGTTAATTTCCAAAAAAAAATACTTTTATTTTTTAACAAATTGTGCAACTCTGATGCCAAGAACATGATTTTTTTATAAATCAGTTCAATTGTCACCGCGAAAATATGAAGTTTTTTTACTCAATTAATTTTCAACGAAAGAAACATAAAAAATACAACATGTACTACTTTACTTTTGAACAAAAAAAAGATTTTACTTTTGCAGAAAACTGTTAATTTCAATAACAAAATTTACAATAAAATGATGAAATCATCAAACAAAGCAGATTAATTAAAAACCAAACGTTAACATGTTGAACATAGAGGATTAATTTTCAGACAGTCGAAGAGTAACATTTTCAACTAAAAAATATCAATTTTGAATAGAAATTGTAACTACAGAAATGAACGAAGGGATCACTTGAGAACTAAAATGACGAATCCTAAAAAAACATATTTGAGAACAAAAAGTCCAAATGAAGACAATAAAAAACAGATAAATTGTTAACTAAAATGAAGAATCTTAAAGAAACATATGAAAAACGAACGTTACCCGTAAGCACACTGTACTGATTGTATTTGTTTTTAATTAAAATAATGTCATCATACTTTTCATACTACTTTCATTTCATGAATGAAAACGTAAATTAAGGTTCGTGGGGCTTTACAGTTTAAGAGGCACAGCCCTGGTCAAAGCTTAGTAGAAAGGTTTTGGAAGCATGTGGTGAGGAAAACCCAGGACGATCCCCTGAAAAAACGGCATCACGCTGGTTTCTGGCACTTGCTGTCCCGTATAAAAAACTGACTTCCAATATCGCAAATTGCACGAAGACAACAAGAAGCACATACTTCTTTCAAATTGGAAATTATTACAGATAATCAAAGTAACTACCTCGAATTTAAATCACTTTGTTATCTTCAGTAGAACCGAAGATAGTTTATTTGCATATTTATGTACAAAAAACCAACAATTATTTATATTTTGCAATCGTTTTAACGGCAATCTGTTCAGAAATGTTCAATGTACTACCATGAATTTTTTCAGATTTTTCCTGTTATTATTTCAATAAAAAACTATGCTCCAAAGTTCACTGTCTTTAAAAGCGGTCAAATTTCCTTACTTTTTATCACATTTTCAGATCTGCAAGCTAGAAAAAATTTTGTACAACATAACTTTTCGGCTCATTAACGTACAACATTTTCATCTTTAAAATGATCCGTCTTTCATTAAGCTAAGAATTTTTTTTCCCTTACTTTTTCAACGTCAAACCGGGAGGACTCGAATTTTCTCGCCGATAGTGGGTAACTCACTTCTACTCTTAACTGCTCAGTGAAATAAAATTTCAGAAAAACGGAACACATATTAAGAGAAAGCTTATTTTATTTCAAACCGCGCAATTTAGATATCAATTATATGATTTATATTCTTATTATTTCTAATTAATTAATTATTTAATTATCAATTAGTCATAATAATGTTATTTCTCTTACTTTATACAGTACAAAGTTGCACTTAGGCTTAAAATAATTGTAAAAATTTTTGATTACAATAATGCAAAAAATGAATAAATAATACCCAAATTTAACTGGTACTTGTCTATTCTAATTTTAGTACCAGTTCTTCGCTGTGTAGGAGTGGTCATAGCACATCGGGGTGCTCCGACCTTTGCATGTAGAACTTTGCTCCTGAATCTTGGAAGAAGAAAAGACCACTCGGGTGTCCCGCTACGACTTTAAACCAATATTTATTAAATAAAATTAAATAAAACATCCTGCTTGTTTTCAGATTCTAAACTTCACAAAAATGACTTTTAAACGAAAATAGTGAAATAGTCAACCAAAATATGGTATAAAAACCATGGGAGAAGATTACGTTAAAGAAACCTTTGTTTTTAAATTTCCGACATGCACTACAGCCCAGGAGTACAAACTGGAGATTTCATTGCGAATTCCTTATCAAGGGTCAATAAAGGAACTTGTGCATCGTACTATGTTAGCATTTAAATTGCCTTGCTACATTGAAAATGATTTGTTAGAATCCATTGAAAGTACTGTTAAACAGTTGACATTGAAATTCCACGATGAAAAGTCAGAAAAATGCATTGATGCTGCTGTCCAGGGCGATTTGGATGTCGAAGATATTATTAAGAATTGGGAGAGAATGTACAAACAAAAAACAGTGGAATATGCTGAGCCCCTAGGAACAACAGATGAAGAGTTATTTGCAGCTGCATATCATAGATTAGTGCATTCACCGTCCTTGGAACCTATTTTACAGACTGAGCATAAATACGGAAAAGATGTGACAGAAGTCATTCAGATGAGGGATGCTGCTCAGGAGCAGTTGACTCGCAAGTAATTCAGTCTTATTATTTCGACGCTCCTTCAAATTAAAAAAATGTTAATCCATTACTATTAGAAAAAAATGAATCGAATTTTCATGTGCATGCATTGGAAGTTGTTTCCTCTCACGTATATTAAATTTCTTTTACAGAGTGAATTTCCCACGACGTAATAGTAAGAAGAACCATTTTCGGCAGGAAAGTGTGGAAGTTATTTGGAGAATAGGAGGGGGGATTTCCATGACTTGTGAGTGGAATATCTGCGAGAGCCGAGATAGATAGAGAGACGAGGGTCATTCAAATTTAGCTCCAAAATAGTGGGTACTCTCGACCAGTCTCGGCTTTTTCCAAGACTACTTAGTGCAACTTCGTGGCTCTCGCAGATATTCCACTTACAAGTCACGTGGAAAACCACGAGAGACCCTGCAACTATTTCCCCAAAGAGTTAATACGTTTTCGTAACACGCAGTTTGTTCTGCTTACAATTGCTTCGTGGCATTAGCATTCAAACACGAGATATTTTAAGAATGTGCTCGTTTTAGCTTTCACTTTAATAATTCATTGCTGTTAAAAAAAACTGGATGAATTCACATTTGACTTCCTATTTATCAAGTTTTTTGATTCTGTAGGTGAATTATATATCTTAAAGTCATACTTGAATCCGCAAATTAAATACAGATGAAGTGTTCTATAGGTAAGGTAGAGATTTTTTATTCTATCTGCATTATTATGTAAAATTAAT
>JAAAKG020137004.1:0-13025 GCA_010014905.2 Druon quercuslanigerum
TTGAGGAGATCAATTCAAACTAAAAATATAAATCTTCAGCAAAAAAATAATTTCTAAACAAACTGATTTAACTAAATATTTCAACAAAAAAAAAGATCAAAATTATTTTAATTGATCTTTCACTAAAAAACATATGAATTTTTAAACCACTAATTAGTTTCTAAGTAAAAAATTGAATTTTTAATAAAAAGCACAATGTTTGACCCAAAAAATGACTTGTAAAAAATGATTAAAATTCTCCAAAAAATTGTTGCATCTTTACTCATGAAAGTTTAAATTTCTCTTTAAACAGATGAATTTTTAATTGAAAAAAAAATTTCTAAGAATAGTTGAATTTTCATCCATAAAGGATTTTTAATGTCTTTTCAACCCTAAAATATTAAATTTCAAGAAAAACTTAATTTTCTTCGAAATAGTTCAATTTTTAACAAACGAACAGAATTTTCAACCAAAAATTATAACTTTTCAACAAAATTCCTGAATTTTCAACCAAACAGTTGCATTTTTATCCAAATAGATATAATTTCTGCTGATGCAGGTGAACCTTCAAGCCAAAAGACAAATTTTCTCTACAAAAATGGAATTTTCAGCAAAAAATTAATTTCTCATGAAACCGATGCATTTTTACCCAACAAAAATCAAATTTCAAACCCTTCAAATTATTTATTTACAAAAATATTTTAAATCAAAAAGAACAATCTGAAAAACTGATTTAACCAAATTTTTCAATGAAAACGGGTTAACACTTAAGCAAAGAAGATTAAATTTTAACAAAAAAAGTGGAATTTTCATTTAAAGAATTACGTTTCTGCGAAAACAGATCATTTTTTAAATCAAAAAAATACATTTTGAAAAAACTAGTCGAGTTTTCAGTTTAAAAAGATTTCTGTTAACTTTTTACTATAAAATTATAAATTTTTTAAACAAGAAGAAGAATTGCTTGATTTTCTCAAATCGATTCCATATTTTCTTTTTTAAAATAAATTTTAAATTAAATAGATGCACTTTGAACCATGAAAGATGAAATTTTTCTTTAAAAGGATAAATTTTTAATTGAAAATAAAAAAACAAAAATTTCAAAAAATAGTGGAATTTTCATCCAGAAAGGATTTTAGTTCTCTTGCTCGCCCTAGAATATTAAAATTAAATGAAAAGGACATGTTCTTAGAAACAGTTCCAATTTTAACAAAGTAGCATAATTTTCAAGCAAACAGCTGCATTTTATTTTAAATAGATTAAATTTTTTTTAAACAGATAAATTGCGGAAAGAAAACCATAAAAAAAAGTTCAATTTTTATACAAAGAACATTATAGTTTACTCTCATACACTAAAACAAGAATTCTAAACAATAAAGTCATTTTCTTCAAAATAGTCAAATTTTAAAACAAAAAGTCTGACTTTTTAACAACTTTGTCTTTATCCGAGAAAGACGCAATATTTTTACTAAAAAAATGGCCTTTAAAATAAAAAAGATAAATTTTCAGAAAAAATATGTTTCATTCAAAAACGATTTAAGTTGACTTATCAGCAAGAAAACATGAATAATAAACAAAAGGTTAATGTTCTACGATAAATGTTAAATTTTTAATCCAAAAAGACGAATTTTCACGAAAAGGTTGAATTTGTAACTAAATAGGATGTCGTGTTGAAAATTGTTAAAGTTTCGAACTAATAATAAAATTTATAACTAAAAAGATAATCTTCAGGTATAAGTCTTTGCCCTCCTCCCCCTTCCGTAACAAATAATACCAAAATGTCCCCACCCCCTCCACCCCTTTAGCTGTTACGTAATTTAAGTACGGTCCCTAAATTGATATATTTTAAGACCACTTCGGAGTATTAATGATTTTATATTTTGATTTTAAGTTTGTATTACTGTTGTGGAGTATTTTGGTTTACAAGATCTACCACATAATAAAATCTGATTGGCCGACGGGGGCCTACTAGAACTTCCTGAATTTCTTTTGGTGTCAGTAGAGTAATGATCCCACTTTCCATGTTTATTTTTGCTCGTGCTCCAGCTTGAGTACGAGGATTATGCGCGTAGATTCCAGCACGAACATCACTACTCTGAAATATGACAAAGACCTCACCACCGATTGTTGATAAAACAATTTCTTCTTGGATTGGAATGAGCATAAAGCGACGCGGTTTAAAAGTATTTTTATTGGTTTATCCTCAGGAACAGTGTATCTTCGAAGTTCAAACAGACGGTGCAGATTTCCTTTGTAACATAGCCGAATAAATTGAAGTTGGTCAAGCTCATATCCAAGTAGGTCAGAAATCGGAAGCGCAAAATGAGACCTGGGACTGGCAGGAAGGCTTGGCTCGGCAGACGAAGGAGATCTGGCCAGAAAAGAAGATCATTATAAATTAAAGCGCGCGACTGACTGTTGGCTCTTAGGCTTTGCGCACAAGCGGATATCAAAAAAGTGATTTTTATGTTCGAAATATATGTTTATAGACGCCCAAAAGACTAGTTAGAAACAAAAAATCCTAAATTTTAAAAATAAAGTAGGTATTTTTTCATAGAGGTACCTAATAGCTTATAAAATAAAGTCTGATGCGCGGTACCGTGCGTGCGTGTATTACATATAGCGCACAAATTACCCCAAGTTCTGAAGCATGACAGATCGATCAAAAACGACAAAAATGATTTTAATGATCGAAATATATATAAAAGTCACCCAAAGTACGTGTGTTGCGTACTTGTATTACGTACGTGTATTACGTATATACGGCACCGCGCGCCAAATTTTGTTTTTTAAGGCATGCAGTGCCGCTAAGAAAAATTTGGGTAAAATATATGTTGAACTAGACAATGCAAATAATGTTTTCCTAAAAAAGATAGGGGTGTGACTATAAAAATATAGCCTTAAAAAATTTTTAAAATTTTTAAAACATTTCTTTTGCCCCTACTTTTCATTAAAAAAATTTCTAACTTATCTTGTAGCTGAGCACTATAACATATATTTTATTAATAAAAATAGTATTAGTGGTTTTCGATCGATCTGCGATGTTTTAGGCTATAAGGTAATGTTATGCGCTACACGCAATACGCGCACAGCGCACCTAGTCCTATGAGTGATTATAACATATATTTTAATCATCAAAGTCGGTTTAGTAGTTTTCGAGAACAATTACTTTTTTATTTTACTTTTACCCTCCATAACTCCCCTAAGAATAACATGTTTTGAGTTAAGCTTTGGAGGAATGTTATTTTACACGGATGCTTATCTATAGTAGTAATATGAACTCGACACGTCCCTGCGCAACTTTTGCATGCTTATGAGAAAGTAAACAATGACAAATTTTTAGATTTTTGTCAGTGCTTCAATTTGGTCAAATAATCATGTGTTGCATTTTTCAAAGAAAATTCCAGTGGTCTGGCTTTACAGACATGCTTACAGATATGTAAATCTGATGGAAAGCAACGAAATTTGACAGCTTTGAAAATACTGTAAACTTTGGAGAATAATTTTTTATTGAAAAAATATATAATATAATACTGGCCTTTCCATACAAAAACTGACTTCAAATAACACAATTTTCACGAAGACAACTCTAATCAAATACTTCTTTCAAATTGTAAATTATTCTAAATAGTTGATTAGAACTGAAGATAGTTTAGTTGCATATTTATTTTAAAAAAACAATTATTTATATTCTATAAATTTGTCAACGACCATCTGCTCAGAAATTTTTAAAGTACCACCACGAATTTTTCCAGATTTTTCCTATTACTTTTTAAATACAAAATGATGCTCCAAAGTTTACTATCTTTCAAAGCTGTTAAATTTCCTTGCTTTTTATCAGATTTTCAGACGTGCAAACAACAAACAATTTTTTGGAATAATACTTTCCGGCTCATTAACATACAACATTTGCATCCTTAAACTGGGACAGGAGCAGAGCCGAGGGAAGGCTGGTCAGGAGCACCTGACGCAGACGTACCCTACTCTCGAAGGGCAGCCTCGGGGGCATCCGTCGACCGCCGACCAAGTCGGTTACAAGGAACTGGAACAGGAGCGGAATCGCAAGTAGGCCGGTCAGGAGCACCTGACTCCGACGTACCCTGCACGCGAAGGGCGGCCACGGGGGCACCCGTCGACCGCCGACCAAGTCCGCTACGAGAAGCGGAATCAGGAGCGGTACCAGGAGCTGAGGAGGGTTGTCTGACCGTCTACTGGGAGTGTAGGACGGCCAGAGGAGTTACCTTAGGTGAGAGATCTCCGATGTTACTCGCTTCACCGCACCCGACCTAATCCTTCTGGAATCAGAATTCTAGCAGTTAAAAGTTGAACTACTTTATTAAAATTTAAACATTATAAAATAAAGAATTAATTACCCTGTTCAAAAAAATATCATGCGCGTTCTGCTGGCACCTCCACAACGGAATTTGAATATTTTCTCCTTTCCTCTTTTAAGTAGAAAAGTCATCTTACTTTGTTAATAATAGTCTTTTTGGTTAAAAATTAAATTTTTTGGTTTAAGAATGCAACTGGGTTCTAAAAAAATGATCTGTTCAGCTTAAAAATTTAACTGTTTGTGATTCTATTCAAATTGCTTTTATTTCAAAATTCGACTACCTGGTAGTTTTACCTACCGCGTAGTTTTTGGCGCCGTTAGCGATTTCGTATCCTACGTCGGATTTTTCGATAGGGTATAATTACATTGTATTGTAGTTTGTAATTAAAAGTACTTTGATATATTATAAGACGACTTAAAATAATAAAAAATTTTATATTTTGGTTCAAAATGTTTATTATTGTTGTGGAATATTTCGGTTTGTAAGATCTACAATATAATAATGTCTGATTTCGCGATTTGGGCCTACTGGCACTTGGCGAATTTCATCTGAAGTCAGTAGAGTAATCCTGCCGCTTTCTATGTTTATTTTAGCTCGTTTTTCACTTTGAGTGTGAGGATTATATGTATATATTCCAACAAGAACGTTGCTACTCTCTAATATTGCAAACACGTCACCACCGGCTGTTGATATTACAATTTGTTCTTGGATTGAAACAGGCTTATAGTGTTTATGTTTTAAAAGTGTTTTTATTGGTTTATCTATAGGAAAAGTATATCTTCGAAGTTCAAAGAGCCTGTGCGGATTTTCTTTGCAGCAAAGTCGAATAAATTGTAGCTGGTGAAGTCCATATCCAAGTACGTTGGAAAACCGGCGTGCAGCGGGATACCTGGGACTGGCATGAACGCTAGGTTCGGCAGGAGCAGATCTGGAAGGAAATTAAGGCCATACGGAATTGAAATTATGTATTTAATAAATCAAGTGAATATAACAAAAAGGTTTAACTGCAAAAAATGTTATGACGTTCAGGTAAATGAGAGTGTATAGAAATAATGAATAATACTTTTAAAGCAATCCATAAGAATAGAATGTGGGTATAAGAGTATTTCGGAATTCATTGGATTCTCTGTTTCGTTTTTACGCCAGAAACACTAAAGTAATATTGTCATTTATGAAATTTCCTATAGTAGCTTCACGTTAAAAGAGTAAAAGAAATATGAATCAATAAAAATGAGGATATCTAGTAACTCACCCATCACTGCGGTTTACATGCTCTATTCTAAAATTATATTGGATTTGGCGGGAGTCACCAACTGGAACTTCCTCAACTTCACCAGGGGTCAATGTGGTAATCATGCCGCTCTGAATATTTATTTTTATTCGTTTATAACTTTTTTGGTGATGAATATATTTATAAATTCCAGCCAGGGTATCATTACTCAACAATATTGCAAGGACATCGCCATCGGATGTGGATAATACGATTTGTTCTTGGGGTGTTATGGGTGGGAAGAAACAATGTCTCTCGAGTAATTTAATTCGTTTATCTGCAGGAAAAGTGTATTTTCGAAGTTCGAATTGCCGGTGCAGATTTTTAACAGGAATAAGCCGAATAAATTGAATTTGGTCAAGTCTAGATCTAAGTCCGTCATTAGTTGGAACGCTGGCAGGTAAATCTATATAGCTAGAGGAAGGAGACCGGGACCTTTCACGTTGAGGAGAACTAGCAGGCGAAGAACTGGCAGGAGAACTTGACTCTGTGTGAAGAAAAACTTTTTTTTCAAATGGTGATATAATTATGAGGGATGTTAATACATTTTTAATTTAAAGACTTAGAAAATTTGGGAACTTCATTTAACAAATTAAACTTTACACCTTATTTGGTTCTTCTTCTGATCCAAGCCAAGGGAATAAACATTCTTACTCGATCCAGATTTTCTATTAGTTGTTCTTGACCAATAGAAGATTCGAAGTGCCTATTCGGTAGGATCTTGGCAAAAATGTGTTGTTAGAGAAATAAAAATTGTACATTCTCTTTATTTGTTCTTAAAATTTGCTTCTAATTTTAAATGCTATGGCGAAAATATGAAAAGGGAAAAAACGATTCGTCACGTAGTTTTAACTTTTTTTAAAAATAATAAGGCGTGTTCGTAATCACTAATGATAAATTTATATGAAATAGATTACAAAATAATGAAATGGATAATTCTTCAGATGTCCGTTTCTTCTGATAATTCAACTGTTTATTCTATGTATTAATAATACATCTTCTTAAAATTTTGGACGAAAACTGGAATGAAGGATACATCTGAAATATCGGAATTAATTTTTGCAAATATATTGATTTTTTCAGGAATGTGAGCTTTAGGGAAAATAAGACATAAGAAAAACGAATACCCAATATATAAATTATCGGAATTATGACAAAATTTCAATATTGATTTTGATATATCGATATCAAATATCGAAATCCCACCAATAATAATAATCTACACAAAAATAGCGGAAATTTTCTATATATTTTAAAGCAGAAAGGTATAGTTTAGTATTATATTCACCAATACAGCTAAGAAGCACCGTCAAGATAGAGATCTCTGTATAAATGATCCGCATTTTCTGAAATTAGTCCTGAAACTGATTTACGCGGTGATGAAGAATTTAAGTGCCAGTGTACCTAGTTAATATTCTAGTATTTTATTAGAGTATATATATGGTATCTTGATTTTAATCTAATGTCTCATAGGCGTCAAAGTTGCTTGTCCGAGATATTGGTGTTTATATTTCATAAATCAATCCAAGAAAAGAAACACAGTTCCCTCCAAAAAGCTACTTTGGGGATTATAATTATAGACTTTTTCTTCTTATCGGTAAAATGACAAGATTGAAATAAAAACCTTAAAGTTATATTCATTTAAAAACAATAATATGCCAGTCTTGGAAATTACAATAAAATATATTTTTACCGCGTATTAGACAAGAATTATTACCGACGCATCAGCTAATAAGAAGTTGTAAAAACTTGAGGAGACACTTGAGACTTACAGATACTGAAAAACACTTGGTATCCATAAAAATGTCAAAATTACGAAAATATGAATTGTTTAAAACATTATATACCAACCAGGATTAACAATTTTATCAATTATTATAATTGCTTTAAAATTATTTATAACTATGAGTACATACAATATTGTAATTAATAATTTTACAAATAATTTATATTATTAGAAAATAGCAATCAGGCGTTGTGAACGCGCACTTTTGATTCAATTAGCATCACAAATCAATTTCTAAACTTTAGAGATTAATTTGAGTTATTATATTATTGATTATTATTATATTATTATATTATTATATTATTATATTATTGATAACACTTTTTGGGGCCCTTTAGAAACGAAAATTACCATAATGAAATTATTACAAACCTATAATGATTGCCTAAAGTACTATTTCATCATTATTATATGATTAAATAATTTTAATTAACGTGTTTCATAATTGATTAAATTATTAATTTACTCAGTAAAATATGCTTGAGCCTGTTAATCGAATATTGTTAGTCAAATACTGTTATATTTTGATTGGTATTTTTTATCCTCTAATGAAATCTCGTATATATTTGAGAAACTTACATGGATAATCAGTAATTTAGAATTATTGAAATTTTGATTGTCTATAAATTTTGTAATGTTATGAAGTCAAAATTAATTATTTCCAAATGCTATTGATTTAAAATGTCTCAGAAACTAAAAAAGTAGGTGTTTATTTTATATTAATGTTAAAGTTAATAATAAATAAAGTTAATGAAACTCTCGGGCTTTCAGGCTCTTCGGTTGTATTTTTATCCTAAAGGAAAGTTTAAGTTTCTTTGTTTTGGAAAATTAAGCATGATCTAAATATACTCACAAATGAAACTAAATTCCCAGAATTCGAAAAAATGAGATATCGAAACAGAAGCTTTCAAAATGAACTAAAACTTTCTTCTTAGCAGTCTAATGATAAATATATTTAAATATATATTTCATCCTAGTATATAGTAATTTTCAAATCGAAAAATGTCAAAATCAGAAATCTTAAACTATATCATCAAAAATAAAAAATAAAGCAGTTAAGAATTTCGTAAATAAATCCAGCTTCTAGGTATTTATTTATATCTTATCACTTTAGCCATAAGAATAAAAATGCCGAACGATAAGTATAAAGCGATAGGAACAAAATATGCGTTGTTTATGTTGAAAACTCAGATTTATATCGTAGCAATATTTGCAAAAATCTAATTATTATTCACAAAACGTCTCCTATAAAGGAAACTACATTTTGTGTTTTGGGCTAAATAATGAAATATAAATATTAATACCACAAAAGGAGCTAATAAAGCAACAGAATATTAACTTTATACAGTGCGAACCAAATTCTTTATTAACGTATAAATCAGTCTTCCCCCAAATTTTAAATAATGAGGATCGTTTATAATTTGGTTTTCACCTTGACTGTGATACTTAGTTCTATTGGTAAATATAAAGCCATAATACATGTATAATTTTAAAAAACATTTTTGCCTTTGCAATAAATTACAAATTTCGCTTAAAAATATGTATTTTATGTAATTTCTATTATTTTTCAAACTCTGAGTTTGTCCTAAATAATAACGAGTTTTAACTGTAAGCTAAACAATGCGAAAGTAGTTCAAACCAAGTTTCTAAACGTTTCATATAATTTATTTTACATTATTCATTGTAGTTATTAAAATGTAAAAACAAATTTTAATTCCTTTAACTATTTTTTTTAATCCTGTATACGAAATCCATTATTAAGTTGCTTCTAATGTTCTTCAGACAGAATTTGGAGGTACGTTTTATATAAAAAGTGGTTCTTAAAAAAAATTCTATAACAAAGTTTTGATTGAATTTCGAATAAATCAAACGAATTTCACAAATAATAATGTATCAGCACACTGGGAATAGTGTATACTTTTCGATCAACAGTTTCTGGCTGCAAATTGATAAAATCCTATAAAGACAAAAATTTATCGAATCCTATGCTTCTAAATATGGCAATCAAGCTGCTGTGAGAAAAGTATAAAATTTTTATAGGGACAAAATCTGATATATATATATATATATATATATATATATATGTTTTAGGTTTTTAGGCATAGGATTTCGTAGAGTTTCAAAAGTCAAATGTTCATCAGAAAGTATACAAGCTAATGAATCGACCTCAAGGCTTACGTTTATATACGTCATTTCCAAATATATTAAATTATTTCTAAAGTCTTTTTTTTTAGTTTATTAACTCAGGAGCAAATCATTATTACTGAAACTGAAATAAGGACACGAGTAACGATAATGTAATTCTTAATTAATCCTAATAAGTTTTTTTAACATATAGTGGGTATTTTTGAGAAACCAAGAATGTAATAACAATTATATGTCTGTAGATTTTGGGGTTTGGACAATTTGGTCAGCTTTATAATTTTCAACGCAGTATCCGAATCAACAAGACGAACCTGATCTTGTCAGTATAATATAGATATCATTTTTTCTAAAAGGTCTACCTCATCTAGTTTTGCGTCATTGCCTAAATCGTCTTTGGTTTGACTATACGCTTCCACATCTTTTCCACGCATTTCTCTCTATATTTACCTGCAGCGATAAAAATAATTACTGATAATATAACCCAGATTTTTCTTTACTTCTATTTAACTTTCATCATTTTTCCTCTGATACTTGTGCGCATCTGTAGGCAGTGACTTTGTGTAATGTTCAAAATGTAAATTTTGAACTATCTTTTCTAGGCTTTTATCAAAAATTTTTATATTAAGGCTACCATCTTTTTTTGCGCAATCACGCACTGATTTATTGTTAATTTCTTAGTTTGAGGAACTATGTTCCTAGCAAGTATCAATCATCGCGAGGTATTCTTCTTGTCACATGGGTAAAGTATTATAAGAGCATTTATGACTTCTTCAGACTATTATTTCGCCAAACAATCCTATTATCTATTCACCCGTTTAGGGGTCAATCCCCTAAATCCCTAAAAGTGGTATCTGTCATTGCTTATAGATTAATTGGATCCGCTGTATATTCCTGGCAAATAAAGCAAACTTCCAATAGCCTCTCTAAACGTTACACTGTTCAGCTCCTCCTCTGATTTTCTGTTTTCTCTGTAAGTTAGTTGTCTTCCTACCATTGCTGGAGATGAAGCGTTGCTATCATTTATTTTTGATCTGTCCAGTATTATCATTGAGTATTCCTTTTGCTATATTAGCATTATTTTCTGTCTTTTTCAATCCCCATACAAAGGAATCTCTTTGGTTCCCCGACGTCTGCCATATTAAAAGTTTCTACGGTTTTTTTTTATTTCTTCTAATTTCTCTTTTTTATTGCTAGCAATTAACATCTCGTCTACATATAATTTAAGCTTAACTTCAATACTTTTTCTGAAAATCGCTTTTTCCATACATTTTATTAGCTAACTAAAATTCCATGTAATATTACTCTTAATAAAATTGCATCTAATTTGTATCATATTTTTCTCTGTCATGTTCTTCCTTGCCTTCTTAATCCTCTGATTACTTCTCTTCAAAATTTTCTCTATAAATTAACCTTTCGTTAAATTTCATATATCTAGATTTTAGGAATTTTTCTGTAATAGGTTACAATATAATATAGCCTGTTTTCGTATATCCAATTGAGATGAATTTGATCGCTCCTTCGAAAAATTTCTTCTTGGCTTTTAAAACTCCTAAATGCCACGGAGCCAAAGAAAATTATGACATACTTTTGGGGGAACCTGCGACGGATATTAACGCTCTAATTTTTTATGGTGTTTTATTAAAATTTTCAGATGTGCCATTAGGTTCGGGTGTGTATGTGATTTTTTCTATAATGAATTCTTTTTCTTAGTCTGGTCAGATATTGCAACCATTTTCATCTTTACCCAATCAGTCTTTAATTGATCCCCAAAAATCTCTCTAAATATATGCCTGCTTTCTGATTTTTTGACTTTCTATGCTCTAACAAATCTACGTTAATGAGCTATATACTTTATTATAAATATCTTATGTCCCTGGTGTGATATAACTTTTATGAGGCTCATGATTTCTGAGTTAATTCTTTAAAATGGCTTCGTAGCTTCCGTTCTTTCACTTTTAAATGGTACTTTGTCTATTTTTGCTATAATGCATACTTGGCATTTTAAGATACAATTATCTAATTTCATACTATTTCTAATGTTCTCATCTGATTTTTTTTTAGCTTTTTATAATATTTCAGTAACGCATCGCCTAGGCGAACATGCAATATCATTAACTCACATTGTTTACTGAACTGAATATTTTTGCCCCCTTGGTGGATTTGTCAGTAGCTTGTTTCGCACGCTGTACAATTTCAATTTTCATACTTTAACTTTTCTTCTGTGCCTAATATATTCCTCGCTTTAAATTTTACTACAAAATTTAGTTCTTCATAAACTCAGTTTAAGATTAATTTTCCTGATTGGTTATATAATATTTTTCATTTATCTTCATCTAGATGTATACGTTGACCTGCATCAGTAAAACATCTGAGTGATATTAAATTTTCTTCAATGTCCATAGCCGCAATTACATATGTAAATTCGATTCTTTTTATTTATAAGATATTAGAGTCAAGAAAAAAGATCACCCTTTCCCTCTATTTATATTTTAGCTGACATGTTTTCGTTACTACCTCTAATAAGTTCCCCAGAACATCTTTGAAAATCGCTTAGGCTTAATCTTTTAATTATAAAAAGATCTGTTGCCCCTGAGTCCGCTGTAAACTATACTTCATTGCTTCCTCTTGAATATTCCAATAGCTCTACATTATCCGTTCCTTTGAAGTCATTTATTTTAAACGTCATTCTACCCACTATGTTTTTCTGATTGTTTCGGGTAATTTCCCTCATTTCGACTTGCTTAGTTGGGTTTCGCTTATGTATTGTATTCTTGGTCCATACTGTTGTATTGCTATAATTTTGTGATATACCTATATTCTACCTACAAAGCCAACTCTAGCTTTATCTTTCTCATCCTTTAATTTTTTGTACAATTTTCCCAAATTTTTTAATTTCGAGTGACATACCTTGCTTATTTTCCAGCTAGTGGATCTATTTCCGTTTTTATTAGAACGGAAGCATCTCCCGTCAGGTGCCCATTGTCATTTACGTGTTTGTCAGGCCTTATTTGCCTTGAAACCTGTTTTATTTTCCTTATTAGCCTGCGTTCCTGCTTCAGCGATGAAAATTATTTCATTTGCTCTAAGTTTGGTGCTATAGGCTCTTTTTGCCTTCTAATCAAATCTTTAAACCGAAATGTATGTACGACTTCCAAATGCGCTTGATAAAAGGCTTATCTTTTTCCTACGTCAGTTAAGAGTGTGGCTCATTTAAATTTTTCATATTATTGTATAATGAAACGGAATCCTTTGAAAAAATCAAAAAGCTTTTCCAACTGGCTTCATTTTTAGTTGATGAAGCCGTGTCCTTACCAAAGAGTGTGTGAAATTTACTTCCACTGTTTTGAGTTTTTTCAACTTTTGTAAAATAATATATTGAAAAAAGCAAAAGCATTACTACAAAACTACTTAAAGATGTTAACAGAATTTGCTATAGATGTACTTTTGTAGATTATTATTAGTAATAAACAAAAACATTGAATTCTTAACACAACATGTAATTGTACGTTTCATC
>JAAAKG020137006.1:0-13024 GCA_010014905.2 Druon quercuslanigerum
ATATGTATCCGGTCTGAAACTTGAAAAAATTCAGTCAACTGATCTGGAAAAATTTTAAATTCTCCATCGACAATCATAATTGGAAGATTGCAGAAAAAAGTGAAATTAAGAAGTGTCTAAAACATAAGAATTTTTTCTTTTTTATTCAATTTTGCCAAATATCCTTATGTTTAGTACCTAAGTACCTATTTCGTACTTATTGAGAAAATACCGCTCCTCTCATATCCGGAGCTCGTCACAGGGTGGGAGAAAAGAAGTCGGAACGGGATGGGGTCGAGTTGCGGATCGGTTAGGAAGACACAGCGGGTGGTGCCTTTCCCCTACCTGCTATTAACTTCTGCGCTTCTCAGCGTTCGCAGTCGAACGGTCGACTCACATTTCCCATGAATTTTCCTTTACACTTTACCCAATTTCACTTCTCCCACCCTGAGAGATGTTTCCTGTCAAGCAGGAAGTAGCAGCGCCAAATAGTGCGAGGGCTGGGTATTTTCCCGTATGCATTCAAGAGGCAAAAGATAAAACCAGTTAATCTTATGTATTTTGACCTGCTGAATCCAATCATGCAGGTTAATTTTTTGTTTTGTTTAAAACGCAATTGTTTAAATAAATATGAAAAAATGGTTTTTCTCAACGGGACAAATTTTTCTTTTAAAATATGGACAATTTTAAGCATAAAAGTTCTCTTGTAATTTTTTTGTTAAATGCATAATTACAAAGTTATAAATTTTCAAAGATCAAAATTTGACGATTTTTGCAAACTTTGAGCATCGATTATACTTGACCTATTGAATATTTTTTTTAAATTAAGGAAGCAATTTGTTCTTTAAGAGTCCCTCTACCTATTTATTATGCACAACATTGGATTAACCAGTCGAAAGCCTAGTTATCGCAATTTACAAGTAGCGCCTTTCGTGCGCGCGATAGTGCGTTTGGCGCTTAGGGCTGGCGAGGTACTCGAGGCCTTACTGAAGTAAGTATGAAGTTTGTCCCGACTCTTTGCAGTCAATCAGTCAGTTCTTAATAAATCATTTTTTTATTATATATAAACATTGCAAATAATTATTTAAAATATCGATAAAAACATTATGTGTGCATACATTTCTACGCCCTTTTTATACCCTAATCATATATATATATATATATATATATATATTAAATTCCATGGCTTTGCATATAAAGTGATCATTTTACGTAACGTATCAGCAAGTTAATTGTTTGAAAAAAAAACGCTGACAAATTAGATCCTTTGTTATATGAATATGATATGCAGGACAATTTGTCGGCGCCAAAGAAAGTTTACTTATTATTACCGCCTATGAGCGAATTTGGTTCCAAATTGTTGGTGTACAGCTTACACTCGAACAACGTCATGTTGTTGTTTAGAAGCCACAATAAAGTGTTCTTTCTTTTAATTGTGTCAAAAGAATGATGCATGTAAACATAAATTTACTGAGCCTGATGAAAAAAACTGAGCAGAAAAATATTTATATTTAATATATTCTGAAATGTATGTAGAGTGTATGATATTTAGTTGATAATAAAGCAATGTTTATACATAACAAAATAATTATTTATTAAGAACTGATTGATTGACTGCAAAGAGTCGGGGCAAACTTCATACTTACTTCAGTAAGGTCACGAGTACCTCGCCAGCCATAAGCGCCAAATGCACTGTCGCGCGCACAAAAGAAGCTACTTGTAAATTACGATAACTAGGCTTCCGACTGGTTAATCCAATGTTGTATATAATAAATACGTAGAGGAACTCTCAAAGAACAAATTGCTTCTTTAATTTAAAAAAAATATTCAATAGGTCAAGTATAATCGATACTCAAAGGTTGCAAAAATCGTCAAATTTTGAACATTGAAAATTTATAACTTTGTAATTATGCATTAAACAAAAAAATTACAAGAGAACTTTTATGCTTAGAATTGTCCATATTTTAAAAGAAAAATTTGTTCCGTTAAGAAAAACGATTTTTCATATTTGTTTAAACAATTGCGTTTTAAACAAAACCCATCCACTTCTCGTAAAATTAACCTGTATGATTGGATTCAGCAGGTCAAAATACATAAGATAAACTTGTTTTTATCTTTTGCCTCTTGAATGCATACGGGAACATACCCAGCCCCCGGACTAAAATAAATTGGCCATCACCAAGATGTTTACGGAAAAAATGAATAGCAAATACTCCGTCGTCACTACAAGGAGCAAAAATCGAAAGCTCGCTAAGCAATCGGATAACGCTTCGGACAACGTTCACAGTGGTCTATCCTCGGTCATATCAATCAGAGGAAGCAGCAGGACGTCAAAATTAAAATTTAAAAGCTGTCCCTAAAATTTTAAATCTAACTATAGGACCGGGGAAAATACCCCCAATCAATGTCATTGTAGACGAGAGAAATCACCCCTATACAGTTCTTCATAAATTATTAAAAGAGTCTACGCAGCATAAACCCATAGTATACAATCTTGACTCAGGCATATATTGAAGATTGCCCCTATTCGAGAACTGCCCCCTATTCGACTCGTAATGAAAAATATCCTCATCACATACCCGGAAGACTCAGCTCTCTCTGAACTCAATAATGAAGGATTCAAAATAACGTCGGTTGCTCGTATGAACAATAAATAATCTAATAAAACCTTACGAATGCTTTTGGTAACAGTTCCAAACACGCCTCAAGCGAAACAGCTACTTAAGCTACATTCCACTGCGTACATTAGAATCAAAGTCGAGCCATATGTCAAACCCAAAGAAACTTCACATTGCTTCAAGTGTCAAAGATTCCACCATGTCTCTGATATCTTACATATTAGTTTTTCAAAAAAAGGGCTTTGATCCATATCATCCTACCAGCTACAGGCCCATTAGTCTTCTTAAGACAATTAGCAAAATCTTTGAAAAAATAATACTCACTCGCGTAAACTATCACCTCGAGGAAAACAGCATTCTTAAACTGTAACAATACGGTTTTAGAAAAGGTCATTCTACGCAGCACATGATGCTCAAGCTAAGCGAAGCCATTAGCTTAAATTTCAATCGAAGAAAACATACTGGACCTGTTTTTCTCTATGTAAAAAAAGCTTTTGACAGTGTTTGGCATATAGGATTGCTCAGAAAACTTATAAATTACTATTTCCCAAAAGGGCTTATCCTCTTTATAAGCTCTTATCTTTTTGATAGAAAATTCTCAGTTAAAATATGCCAGGCGCTCTCAAAAGAGAAACCGATCGGAGCGGGTGTGCCCCAAGGCAGCATACTAGGACCAGTGTTCTTTATTATTTACGTAAATGACATTCCTGAGGTCCCGAAGTTTCAATTGGATTATATGCAGATGACACCGCGTTATTCACTTCCTCCTGGTCCGTTTAAAAAATTTTAAAAATACTTAACAAAGCTCAAGAAGTCATCGAGGCTTGGGCTAAACTCTGGAGAATAAAAATAAACGTATCGAAATCAGAATCAATTCCTGCCTCTGTCAGAAGACCAGCTAAAATTGATCCACACAAAATGATTAACGAACCAATAAAATGGAAAAATTCTGTAAAATACCTAGGGGGTAAACTTCATAAACGTCTTAATTGGAAGCAGCATATCCATGAAACTAAAGGGAAAGCTCTCGGGGTCCTCTCGCGCTTAAATCCTATTATTAATAGACACTCGAGTCTAAAACCCGAATATGGACTCCTGATATACTAAGAACTCTGTCCTTCGCAGTGAATTTCAACTACCATACATTTTAGAGTATATCCATTTCGCAAACACGCGATGCCAAAAGACTTTCTCATGAAATAAGTCACCTTGGTCGAAGTGGTTCTGCCACCCCGACCTACTAGAAACTTTCTTTCTTTCGACCCTCTACCCCTTTCCCATCCTTTTCTTCTTTTCTTATCTTTCATCAAATAAATGAACCGAGTTCTTGGGTTTTCCCTTTTGCGGGCTTTTCTTCGCATAAAAGTTACCCATCCTCCTCTTCTTATTTTCTCATATTTTCTGCTATAAAATAAATTAACAGATTTTTGTGGTTTTCTCCCGCCTGCGGGCTTTTTCCCACACACTTAACGTCAATTTAAATTCAAGTCATGTCAAATCTCTCTCAGATTGTGTGATAATGCCCAAACGAGTAACGCACATCAACTTCTTCCAGTCCGATGGTTAGGGCCCCTCATCCCCACCCCGTTTTTCTTTTTTCTTAGCGTAGTGAGATTCAGAATGGGAGAGAGTGTAAGAACATCCAGGTGTTAGAAGAATAAAGAAGAGAATGTTTGTAGAGTATGCAGGTATGAGCAGGAAACATGGTTGCATATGATAGAGTAGTGTACGTTGGAGGCGAGAGTACAGAAGAGAGAATTATATGAACTCTGAATAAAAAAGGTCAGAGGAATAGATAAAGAAGCTGGAAGATCTGAGAGAGAGAGAGAGAGAGAGAGAGAGAGAGAGAGAGAGAGAGAGAGATCTGGTTGCACAGGGTAGAAAAAAATGCCGAAATAAGTCTTCGAAAGAAGGAGTGTTACAAATTACAGTAAAACCTCGCTTATCCGAACCCACTTAATCGGAGTTTGCGATTATCCGAGATTGAAAAAAATAGTTGACCCATTTTATCCGAGCGATAACGCAAGAGTAGTTCGTATTACCCGAGCCTTATGAATTATTCATACATATGAACTTGTCTTAACCAACAAGGGCGGATCTTCCTAAGCTTTTGCTCTGATTCGTTAATAATCTAAATACTCTTTACGTTAAGCACTGTATGGATCGCTCTTAAATAAAGATAAATCATGGCATATGTGATATAAACTATTTATAATAGTTTTTGAAATAAGTAATTGCACAAGTTGAATATAACTATTTAAGTATACTTCCAGTTTATTATACTGAGACTTTCTTATTTTTTAAAATTCCGTTTTATCCGACTTATCCGATCATCCAAGTTGGGGCGGGTTCACAATAGCTCGGATAAGCGTGGTTCTACTGCAGTGTTGCGGACTAGAGTCAAATTTTAAAATTGATATTGGTAAGAGGAAATAGAAGCCTCTTGCAAACTCGCAGAATATTAAAAATAAGAATAATAATTTCAGACGGTATGCAGCGAATAGTTACGGTAGTAAGATAAGTAAGATACTATAATCCTTGTTTGTAAGAATATGTTCATGTTATGGTTATGTAAAGACTCTCAAACCCGTAAAGGTGAGAGAGTACGAAAAAATAATGTAGATTACATTCAATTTTGCATATTTTACTCCAGAATAAAATAGAATGAGTAAAAGGTCCTAAAGTGCATGTAGAGTGCATATATATGAGTCGAGTCAGCGAAATTCGTGATTTTGCTGCGCACGCATGTCACCGATCTCGTCGCCGATTTTTTATGTGAAAGTACTCTATGAAAGAAGACAATTCACCAAGTTTCAGCTCATTCGGTGAAAACGGTGAAATTTGACAGCCCTTGGGATATCGCAATTTGTTCGATCCGATGAAATGCATATATGTAAATTCTCAAGGGATTTCATGCAGGACAACGCAAGTACTAATTTTTCTGTACACAGGCGGCAACTGTGTAAAAGCATTAGGACGAATTTTTAAATTAAAATTAAATCAAAACATTAATCAAGGCTGAAAGCTTTTAGAAGTTTTCGAAAATTACGATTTTTTCCAAAATTCGAACTTGCAAGGACTGTAAAATCTGACCGTTTTTACGGAATGAGCTGAAACTTGGTGATTCGTCTTCTTTCATAGAGTACTTTCACATAAAAAATCAGCGGCGAAATCGGTGACATACGTACGCAGAAATTTCACAAATTTCGCGGACCTGACACACACACACACACACACACACACACACGCGCGCGCGCGCAATTTATTTCGCAACGCTCAGAAACAAAATCTTAATGCACGCTCAATCTGGAGTTGAGTTGTAGCGAGACTTCTTTCGGAGCTTACGTTCGGAGCTACGTTTGAAAAAAACTTGCAAATACTCTCACCGTAGTTTTTCGCCACATCATGGCCGCAAGTCAATGCGTGCGAAACTACGAACTCAACCAGGCAAATAAATTCTTTGAAAATTTTCTCAATACGCTTTCGGAGCGTTCAAAATATATTCCTTGACATTTCTCTGTCAGTGGCTTTAGTATTAGCTTCTAATAATAAAAGGTTTCCAAGTTTTCTTATCTAACTAATATGCAATGATTATTAAATTTTTTCGTGTAATGTAGGAATCCAATCAAGGATCCGCCCGGGTCCCGGCCGGACTGCCCCGGTTTATGCCTGGCGCTGGTCGGGGAATCTGGCCGGGATCCGACTATAAACGTGACGGTAACTTGTCGGATCCCGGTTTCAATACCGGCCAAGCGCAAAAGGCGCTATACAAGGTGGTAAATTAAAAATTTTACAGATTAAAAATTGTCTAAAATAGAGAAAATTATAAAAATTGTAACATTACTGCTATTTTACATAGCAGAATCGACAACAGTTTTATTTCATAATTTTAAAAAAAATTAAAAAGCCCATTTCTGTTTCACTGATCTAATAAATCTTAAAATTACACTTTTTAAATAATAATTCATCTAGCATCCATAATTACGTCTTTTATAATATCACGGCTCTTAAAAAATGTCTAATTTCTACAACAAATTATCTTGATCAGTGTCCGGTTGGCTCTCGACCATGAAAAATAAACAAGGGTTGGCCCTGCCAGCAACCAACCATCTCCAGACCAGATGATTTGAAAAAAGTGTAGCCTGGCCGACTTCCGACCAGTTCCTGTCCATGAATCTTGGCCAAGGGTAGCCCGGCCGGGACCCAACCAGAAACCTTGTTGTAATAGGTCCAACCGGGGAAAGAGTAACGCTTAAGTTCGCCTATTTTTTGGACCGGGATCCGATCGTGTAATTCGCCCACAAAGCTGTTAAAATATGTTGCTTCAAGCGAGAAATTGGAAACTTTTTTGTCTTAAGGCTCACTGTAAAGAATACAGTGGACTTTAAAAGTCAAATCAATTTTTCCAATTCTGGCAAGAAAATTGGAGTAGAATTTTAATCCCTGATGATTAAATCTCGTAGTAATTTGGAAACTTCGTGGTGATTTAAGGTTAGGAAGAAAAAAAGGAAAAACTGTATGCACAACAGTATATTTTAATTTAACATAATAATTATTCGCGCACTTAGTGGGAGTTTCAAACTATTTACTGAAATAAGTTTGACTTTTGCTGCGGTTCTCGGTTTTATTTTCGAACTTCGAAGAGACGACGCGACGTGAGTGCAAGGAGCATCCTCGTTCCAGATGCGAAACTGAAAATAGCCGAGTGTCTATGCAGACGCCAGACGCAGTAGGCGTTATACATGGCGGTAAATTTAAAAGTGTACAAACTAAACATTGTCTGAAAATAGAGAAGTTTATAAGAATGGTAACATTTCTGCTTTTTCTTTATACTGTTCAAATAATAATTAATCTAGTATTCATAATCACGTTTTAGATAATGTCACGGCTCTTAAAAAATGTTTAATTTCTAGAAAAACATGAACCTGACCGGTGCCCGGCTGGACCGACAATGAGATATAACCAGGGCTGGCCCGGTACGCAACTGGCAGGCTCCGAACTACGTGATTCGAAAAAATTGTAGCCCGACCAGCTTCTACCCGGTTTCTGTCCGACTAGAAACCTTGTTGTAGTAGGGCCAACCAGGGACACTTTTGCACGGATAGAATAATATTTCATATTATTACCATCAAATGTATTCAGAGTACTGGAGTCTATTTCTAAATAGTAAATCCCTTCAGTATTCCTTTTAGGCGATATTTACTCTGTGAAGTTAATTAAACCGTCGGAAAGCAGAACCGAGCGAGCTCTTGGCCTAGTAGGAAAAGGAGGGGTTAGCACGACAGATCGAGAGATTCGAGCTCCGAGAGTCAAAATTGTAATACGGTTATTAAAACTTAACTGACGATATTTTCGAAACTAAAAGAGATTTTTAAATAAAATTTCGACGAGTAACTTTTCTTACCTTAATCAAGCCTTCGAGATAAACAAAAACGAATAAACAACATATATTCAATAATAAATTAATTATATGTATTTCTATTGATATTTGAGCTCAAACAAAAGAATATTCCTTAATATTAATAAAAAATATTCAATTTTTAGGAAAACTTCTTTACTTCTTAAGAAAAACATTTACCCTTACAATTTTACAAAATTCTGACATTTGAACACAATTCTCAATAGGAATACATATAATTAATTTATTATAAAATATATGTTGTTTCCCGGTTTTTTGTCCAGATGGCTTCAGTAAGGTGAGAAGAGCTATGCGTTTAAATTTCATTAAAAAATGACATTTAGTTTCGAAGATATCGCGAGTTATTTTCAAAATATGTATTCAAATTTTGATTCTCGGATCTCGAATCTTCCGTCCTGTGGCGTTATCCCCTCCACTTCCTACTAGACGTAGCGCTCGCTCGGTTCTGCTTTCCGAGGATTCAAATCCTGATCGTGTCGTGACACAAATATAGAGTCCGAACAGAGTTGATTAAAATAAATCCGGACAGTGCAATTAGGGAGTTCTTTTCGAAAATTTATTTTTTAACTAATCTTCTACTCCGCTTAGCGTTTGCTCAAAACGTGGGACTTTTGAAAAAAAAATTCAAATAAAAAATAGTCAACCTTTCTGCGACTAACATACAGGGTGATTTTTTTAACTTGAAACTTTTAAATATCTCGAAAAATAGGCACTCTATGAAAAAATGTTATTAATCAAAATTTTATCACTCTGAGGAGTACATACACTGATGTTAAAATCGGTTCCCCCACGCCGCTCCCTGGGGGTGGGGGTGGGTGCAAGTTCGAAAAAAATGTAAAAAAAAATCGAAACGAGAAAAATGCTTGAGACAAATCATACGTATTTTTATCCAAAGAATCCGAATATGCAATAAAAAAAAGGGTTTCCCATTTAATATTTCGAACTTGCCCCCACCCCCACCCCAGTGGGCGGTGTAGGGGAACCGATTTTAACATCAGTGAATGTACTCAGAGTGATTAAATTTTGATTCATAACATTTTTTCATAGAGTGCCTATTTTTGAGATATTTGAAAGTTTCAACTTAAAAAATCCCGCTGTATATCTCCGTTTCTACAAAATATTATACAGCCTCAAAAAATCCACCCCTAGAACATTGAATAAATCCGTTTCAGCTGCCTTTAACTAAAGTAGCCTAAAGAAATTCCAAGGTTTTAAAGTTTGAAAGACAGGAATTTTTTTAAATAAAAATGGCCTACCCAGACACCTTTCCAAGACTCTCATATATATATATATATATCTATACCGACAAAAATATCATCTAATCTCAAGAAACCACTTCTAGTTAATTTAACAAACCACATCTTAATTTCTATATACTAAAGTAACCAACAAAATTTTAAACAAGAAATAGTTAACCCAGACACCTTTCTAATAACCTCAAAGACATTGCCATCCCTATATTTAATAATATTACACAGCCGTTAAAGCTACACCTAGTATCACTAGTGAGTCTAAGTTGCCTTAGAATGAAGAAGGAAAAAAAATTCAAAAAAAAATTAGTCAACCCAAACAACTTTCTAAGACTCTAACATTTATCGCTATTTCTACAATAATACTATACAGCTTTAAAAAACCACCCCTAGTACATTTAAAGAACCCAGAGTCAGATACCTTTAATTTCAATAGGAACAAAAATAAAAATAGGCATCCCAGCCACGTTTCCAAAATTCTAGCAGATATCGCTATCCGTAAATTGATATTACACAGCCTAAAAATAGCGCCCCCGATACATTTAACGAATCCCGTCTGAACTGCCTTCAACAAAAGCATCCAAAAAAATTGCAAATCAAAAATAGTCACCTCAGAGGATTTCCCAAGAGCCTGGCAGATAACGTCATTCCTACAAGAATATGATACATCCCCAAAAAACAACGCTGAAACATTTAGCGAACCCAGTCTCAGATGTCTTCAACTAAAATAGCCAAAAAAATTCGAAATAAAAAAAATGATCAATCCAGATACCTTCACAAGACTCTTTAAGATATGCCCAACTCTTCGATAATATTATATATATAATCATAAAACGACGCCTCGTACAATTAACGAAACCAGCCTCAGTTGCTTTCAAATAAAGCAAGCAAAAAATATTCAAATTATGAATAGTCAACCCTTTATACTTTATAAGACTCAAGCATATATCACCATACCTATCATAATATTACAAAGCCTAAACAAAGGACCCGTAGTACATTTAACTAATCCAGTCTTAGCTTCCTTCAACTAGAAGGCTCAAAAAGTTAAAAAATTTAAATAATCACCCCACACACTTTCCTAAGAGTTTATTCGGTATCCCGATCTCTGTAATAATAATAAACAACCGATAAACAACAAAAACCACGCCTAGTATATTTAACAACCCCCGGCTCAGTTACCCTCCAGTTAAGGAACCAAAAAATTTCAAATTGAAAATAGTCACCGCATACACTTTCCCAAGACCCTCGTTGATATCTCCATCCCTAGAGTAATATAAGATAGTACAAAAAACCACCCTTCATATATGTAACAAACGCCGTCTGGTTGGATTTAAGTAAAACGGATAAAAATTTAAAATTAAAAATTGTTGCCATGCAAAGACTTTCGTTTATATGCTCATCCTCACAGTAACTTTTAGCAATCCCAGAAAATCACCCATAGTACATTTGTCAAACCTCATCTAAGCTGCCTGCAAATATAAGAGACAAAAAATTTCAAATTAAAAAAATCCTAGTTGGCTAAAGACGACGCTCTAGTGAAAGCCTCTATCCTATTTTTATGTAATTTGTCGAAATTTCTTCATCGGAAATATTTTTGCAGTAAAAAGTGCACCTAAAAATACTTTGTTGTTCCTAATACATGTGTGTAACAGTGCGTTGCGATTAAATGACTGATTGTAAGCATATATTTATAATATATTTTTTTATGATACTTTCATTTGAGAAAGAACAATGGTTTTCTAATAATAATAAATATCATTAAATAGCATATGCATGGAAAATTACTAGATAATTCTTTTTTAGTGTGATTATCATATAGGTATAGCACCGAGGTCGAAACAGTTTGATTAAGTCTTTTATTATTTTCGTTAAGTAAAGAAACCTCATTACAAGGCAATAAAATCTATATACAACTATCTACATAAAACTTTACGCCTGCTACATGGAAGTTTAGGCCCAACAGAAAAAATTATATTTATTTTTAGAAAAATTAAATCGATATACCCCACAATCTCCCTTCTGCTAAGTACGCCCTTTATTCATTTTAATTATAATTTAAAATGGTCAAGAACACCAAACAACCTTTATCTGGCTTACATGCTTGTTTTCCAGAAGGGCAGGACAAAAAGTATAGTGTGTATATAAGGTCATACGGCATTTTGCCTCGTGTGAGTGCGACCCTCGCTTCGCTCGACTGCAACTTGACACTCGTCAAAATACCCGTATTTAGGCCCTTGATACGGAATGTACTATTTTGTCCGGCCGCCCTTGAAAACGCGCCATTACATGCACGTGAAGCAGGCACAATGTGGCCGCTTACAGCCCATGCGAGATTTGCACATGTGCTCTTCGCTCGCTGAATGAAACTTTACGCCCGCTACGTGATACTTTACACCCGCTATATACAGATTTACACCCGCTACATGGAATTTTACGCCCAATAGAAAAAATTATATTTATCTTTAGAAAAAATTAAATCTCTGTACCCCACAGTCTCCCTTCTGCTAAGTACGCCATTTATTCCTTTTAATTATAATTTAAAATGGCCAAGAACACCAAAATCCTTTATCGGCTTCACATGCTTGTTTTTAAGGAGGGTAGGACAAAAATAACCGTCATTACACCCTTTATACACAATGTACTATTTTGTTAAACGCATGCACAGAAATCATCACGAATTTCATTATGACTCTAGCAAAATAAGATCTAACAGAATTTAAGATGATTCTACGAAAATTAAAATATTCCTACTCAAATCAAGAGAATAAAAGTACAGAAGTTGGCAACATGAGAAATAGTATGCCAGGGCAGAAAAGCATGGCCGCAAATAATTAATAAAAAGAGTGTCAGTAGAGTGAATGAAGCCTGAAATAAAAGACCTTTGATACTATTGGATCCCAGTTGGGAACCGCACAGAACGACTTTGCGAGGATCTTCACTTCGGGCGATCGATAGAGAGATTGATCAGCAACCTAGGTCGGATCAGTGTTGTGGAATGAACGTGTTATTTAAACAAATAACAAGAGAATTTTTAATGAATCTAAAAATTCTATAACCCCTTCCTCACACTACTCCCTTCCTCACCGAGTGAGCCACGCCTACCCCGAAAGGGTAACGGCTTTATGGTGTGATAAAAATCGATACAGGCAAGTTGATTAATACAAAATCCTAAATAGCCAATACTATACAAATCTTTTCAATACTACATTGCACTTACTTGTAAAATCAAGGAAAATCATGCAGGTAAAGAATAGAATGATGCTCTTCATTTTTTTCAGGTAGTATTAACGGGAGCGAGTTGAAGACAAATATTTCAAATATTGAACAGTAACTGGTCTATTTTTTGAATGTATTCACTTATATACTAACCAGTACATGATTACGTAGCTTTATCTATCTTTTAAACAAAGTAGACACACAAAGACTGTTTATTTTGGATCTGGTAATTTTCCATATCTGCTAAAATTATTACTTATATGAAAATGGGAATTATTTAACTTTACAATTTGTCTGTCATAATAAATATCTACATTAGAAACAATAATTTTTTGCTTAAGATAAAATAAATCAAGTAAATATCAACTGTACTAATTGTAAAAAGAGGGAGAAAAAGGAAAATTGTAACAAAAAACAAACTTTCACTTTTTCCTTTCTCCGTCTTCTTTATATTATTAAAGAACCAAAATGTTTTGGGACGAATTTAGACCCCCTCATCGGGGACTATTTATAGGAAAACTACAAGGTCTGATTGATAG
>JAAAKG020137007.1:0-13024 GCA_010014905.2 Druon quercuslanigerum
TATTGTATAATTAGATGGACTGATATTAATACTGAAAACACAGTTATTGCCAGATGTTATGGTTTGAGAAAGATTCACAAAGATGGCTATAGCTTCAGAATAGTAATTTTAACTATTAATACTCCCACTAAATTTGTAGAACATAATCGCAGGGATAGTTTGTATCATAAACTTAAATTATTTCAAATTTAATGGATCTTTTTATAGACAGAAGTTTGGTATTTCCATAGGTTCAGTCATTTCTCCGATTTTAGCAGAAATAGTAAAGGCAGATTTAGAGGTTTTTTGCTTTTAAAAAATTAGATTTTGTTTTCCGTTTTTATTACCGTTATGTCGACGATACCTTATTGTGTGTTCCTCTAGAAAATTTGAGGCTGGTCATTGATGCTTTTATTATTTTTCATCCAAAACTTCAATTTACTCATGAAATAGAGCAGAATAATAGAATCAGATTTTTGGACATAGAAGTGATTAAGGGTTTGGATGGTAATATTATTACTAATTGGCATAGGATAAGTGCATATTCAGGCCGAATTAAAAATTTCTTTTTTGCTTATCTTTTTTAAAACGAAATTGCAGTAATTAATAATTTAGTTGAGAGAGCTCTGAGTTTGTCCCACTTTTTATTTCACACAAGAAATTTAAATATTATTAGGAATATCTTGCACTATTGCGTATAGAGACTGCTAAAATCTTTCATTTGTCGGTAATCCACTCCCAATTTGAAAAAAATGATTTGAACAATTTTTTTAAGAACAAATTCAAGCAAATTTTTGGATGAAAATCGGATTTTTTTCAAATTGGGCAAATTGTCCTATCGAGCTTGTATATGCCGGACATCTGCCCTTATAAATTAAAATATTATCAATGTATCAGGCTTAAATACATGTTTTTATACTTCAAGAGTACTTTAATAAACTACAAGATTTTGGGAAATATTCGTTATTATTTTCATCCCAAAAAAATTAACAAAAATACCCTAATTTTCAGAGTTACAGGGAATTTTCCCTTTAAACGATATAACATTTCGACACTTATTGAAATGAAATACATCTGATTTTGAGAACTTCAAAAGGCTAATCTCTTCAGATTATATTATTACACCATTAAGCCGTTTCCCTTTCGGGGTAGAATTTTTAGATTGATCTAGAGTTCTCGTGTTATTTATTTAAATAACACGTTCATTCCGCAACACTGCTCCGACACAGGTTGCTGTTGAATCTCTCAAACCTTTAAAAAATAAGGTCAAGGCTTGAGAAAGATATAATTGATGTAGTACGATTGTTTTTTTATCTGTTTCGATTCTCAGATATCGAAGAGAGAACACCTGTTCTGTGGTGCGATTGTTTATATATTTTTTTCCTTGATAAAGGTACTGTAAGAGTACCTAAACGTTGGTAATATAATTTTATTTTTTATTTTTAATGTTCTTTTATTGTGATTTGATAAGAATAAAAATAAAAATGATAAAAGAAAGACAAGGAGAAACTATATTAAAGGAGATTATATCAATTTGATAATTGGACGATAAATAAGATTTTTAATTTGGATTTTATTTTAATTTAAATTTCCTACATTTTAACGTAGTGCAATCATTCTTTGTTTTTTTAGGTGTACAACTTTGCTTCCGCGGTTTTTCGATAGATGGCTACAGCGGTAAGTTCCTGTTGAAACAGGCAGGTCAAACATTTCATACAGTAAGCTTGGACATCTATTAACATAACGACAGCACCGAAGAAGCCAGTTTACGAGCCCAATTTTCGTCATTTGCGGGAAGTGTTGATTTTTTGTTTTCATTTGAAGAAAACTGCAGCTGAGGCTCACCGTATGCTCTCAAGTGTTTACGGTGAGGCTGCTCTTAGTGAAAGAACGTGTCAAGAGTGGCTTCAATGCTTTAAGAGCGGTGGTTTTAATGTCGAGAAGCGTCATAGCGGTGGAAGAAAGAAAATTTTCGAAGATACCGAACTGGAGGCATTACGTTGAACGCCGTTTCTTTGCTTGTGAACTGCTGCTTCAAAGACAGAATCGGAAGGGGGTTTTACATCGCATCGTGACCGGCGACAAAAAATGGGTTCACTGCGATAATCCCAAGCGCAGAAAATCATGGGGAATGCCCGGACATACCTCCACGTCAACGGCCAGACCGTCAACACTTCCCACAAATGACGAGAATTCGGCTCGGAAACAGACATCTTCGATCGAGAATACACTTCTGATGCAAACACAAATTCACTAATGTGGTAATGCCGTTCAGTTGACAGATGTCCAAGCTCACTGTATGAAATTTTTTACCTGCCTGTTTCAACCGGCACTTACCGCTGCAGTCATCTATCCAAAAACCGCGGAAGCAAAGTTGTACATTAATACAATTAATTCTACAAGGTGATAGTTTTAGAACAGGGGAGACCAACCTACAATATACAGTGAATCTACAGTGGATAATCATTCATTTGAAGTAACAATGTATACGAAATAATTCAATGAATTTAATCATTAGGCTAGAAAGAAACAAGTAAATTATTATTATCATATTCTAAGTACTACTACTTTAAATTATATGTTTTCGACAAAAAGTTATTATTATTTCTAGTTATATTTAATTATTTTTGGCCTTCTTTAAAATAGGGTTATGAAACAACTATAAAAAAAGATTGACAGTCTCTTACTTTTTAAACAAACAAATCATTTTATTATTCTTTTAAAATTGTAACTTTTAGAATAAAAATGAATTCTTTATCTCTTCAGCGATTTTTTATATTTGAAAACGCTTATCTATGAGAACTATTCTCCTGTAAAGATTATATATTTTAAAATGTCTTGATATTTAGGTTAACATTTTTGAATTAAGAAAAATGAAAATTTTCTAAAGGTAAAAATTTGATGGGATGGCCCGAGTTTAATCAAAATATTTAGCATTTTCATTGTCACCCTGGTATACAACTGAGCGTCTCTTATAATTATTTTAGTAAAAACCTCATAGAGCTAAAACAATGATACATTAAATGGTTTAAGATTATTTAAATGAGAGAAAGGTCATTTGTCTATATTTAATTAGCTATCGGGCAAGCAATGTAACTATGTAGACAAGTGTTTATAGACCGGTAGGTTGAAAAATAAAGCCATTTTATCTGTGTGTGTAACCAACATGGTTTTAGAAACATGCGAATGCAATGTAATTTAACGTTATTTATATTTTTCTCTACATTGTATGCATATTATAAATAAAGAAGCACATGCGGTAGTTACAAACTTGTGCTTATTAATTATATAATCATTATAATATTTACATCTACAATCTACATTATAAAATTCGTGACGTTGAAGCTCGATACCGTCCACACCGTTACACAAATCAACTTGAAAATTTATACATGTGTAGATTAGGCACTGGAGATGGTTCCTACCGCAACCCAAATCACTAATTTATGATAGATTTTGTTGCGAGAATTGAATTGCGATTGAATGCGAGGCGGATTATGCTTATGCATAAAGGGGGGGGGGCACAGTCTTTGATACAAATTAAATTAAGTGGCCGAAAAAGTATAATCGTTATGCAAATCCCGGTTTTGAAAATTAGTACCAAATCTTGCATACACATTCTTTGGGCTTTCAGATAGGTCGTAACAAAACGGGGTTGGTGATAGAAGGGGGAAAGGTAAAGGGGGGGGGCACAAATTCAGTTTTTGACCAATCGGCAGCATATTATTCACGCAATTTCTTTAGGCTCCCGGACAGATTTTAAGAGAATTTGGTGGGAAGATGGAATAGGGGGAGGGGGCAGTTTTTGAAATCCACTATTTCACGACAGATTTCAAAATTCTAAATACTGGATTCAATGAATCGAATACAATTTTTATTATTAAAAACAATGCCTATTTTCTGTATTTAAGTTAATATTTATGTTTTATCTTTGCAGAGTTTTTTTCAAATTTCGTTCAAATTTCACTGTAGACTTCGCATTTTTTTAAACTAAATTCTGCGACTTGAGGACGAGTTTTTTGATTTAAAATTAAAAAATGCCTTTTTTATTTGATGTTTTTCAGTATTTAATTCTTTTTTTGCATTCAGAGTTTTTCTTTGTACAAATTTTACACTGCATTTGGAATTATCGGGAAACAAAATCTCACAACTTAAATACAATTTTTACAATTAAAATTTAAAAATACAGTTTCGATGGTCTGTATTCAATTATTTATTTATATTTTACTTTCTAAAAGTTCTTTTAAGTTTAGCTAAAATTTCACTATGGAATTCACATTTTTTAAATCCAAATTCTACAATAAATACCTAAAATTGTATGTTGATTCCATTCCAGTATTCCATGGTTAAACTTAATATCAAGAGAAAGCATGTAAGTAACATCAAGTATAATACAAAAAGGTCTAGGAGGGTAAGCATGCAAAAGTTGGCCCCGTACTTACCAAGTTCATATTACTACTATAGATAGGCACGGAATATGTTTTGCAAGTTAAATGTGATTATTAGTGCCTAATGGGGATTTTAACACTAGCGTTGTACTAGCCCCCCGCCCCACAAATTTGTATTTTTGTCAATTAATTAGCGCAAACATTTTTTTTGTGGTGCTATAGAACGCATTTGAAACTGAATAAGTTCATGAAAATAAATTTGGAAAATGTTGATCTTTGGCCAAAAATGGCACCAGCCCCCCCCCCCCACTTTGCTACACTGATAACTCTGTTATCATAGTGGTGCCATGTCTGTTATTGATGGTGCGATGGAGCGCATTTGAAGTTCTTCATGATTACGTATTTAAATGTTATGTTTTCGAAAGTGGGGGGGGGGGGGGTAGCGTGTCACGAGCCCCCCATCTTAACACTTGCAATAACACCTTCAGTTTTGTGGCACAACATTTTTACTTTGTGGTGCAATGGAGCGCATTTGGGGTGCAATCGAATGGGTTTGTATGAATGCAAAAATATGTGGTGGGGGGCTACTGAAACGGACCTTCTCCTTCCGACAATGACTCAATTAATAATGATACAATATTTGAAATTAAACTTAAATCAAAAGACGAAATTCCTGATATTAAACGCATTCAACTTCCTATTCAGCGGACTGCTATAACTCACAAATATTGTTGCATCTGCGTCTCCACAACGAATTTAACTACAATCCCTGAAGAAGCTCGAGAGCAGTGTAACTTTAAGAAGAAAATATACATACCACAAAGAAATGGGTGCTGTCGATCTCATATAATCAAAAATGGTATATTTAATGAAGATCTTCGTCTCTTAAAGGTGCATTCTAACATTTAAAGTATCATTGCATTAGAGTCGTGTAAAGTAATGGAAACAATTCCAAAAAACACCTAGAAGTATTTATAGGATTATATTGGGAACAACTCAATGCTCTTAAAAAAATGTTGTTTTGCTTCCGAAATAGCCAATCCCGTTCGGTGGCTCAAGAACTCGTAGTCTTTTATTCAAATTTCATGCTGGAAACTTTAATCAAATGCTTTTTTTCTATCTTACAGTTATAAAATGAACATGATGTGTTACAACTGACGGCTACATTGTTAAAATGCTTCGACCATACTTTTCCAATCAAAATGATGCTAAAATCCTCAATTGTTTTATTAAAGATCCAAATAGTTTGCGTACATTTTTGAAAGAAGGTGATATTTTTGTTCCTGATCGCGGTTTTCGAGATATAAAAGAAAAGTTAGAACAAGAGAATTTTAAAGTTTTAATGCCTGCTTTAAAAGGAAAAAGGAAACAACTGTCAACAAAAGAATCCATCGAATCTCGTTTTGTCATCAAAATTCGGTGGGCAGTGGAATCTGTGCACCGCGTACTCAAACAAAAATATCGCCTTTTGTATCACAAAATTGGTAACAAACTGATACCAAAAATTAGATCATACTTCAGAATCGCGTCATTCCTCAATAAGACTTTTGGGAAAATACTTCAATCAGATGTAGACACTTCTGATAATATTTTGCAAAGAATGCATCGTCAAATAAATGTGCAGAATACTTTGGCTACTGAGGCTACTAAGGTACAAAAAAAAGGATGGCTTCGTCGAAAACTTCCTTTCGAAAGTATCACATCAGACGACATTTTAGATTTTCCGGAAATGACTGAAAGTGATTTTTAAATCTTGTTCATTGGAACATTCCAACTGGCTCAAGCTGTTTAATATTTGACGGAAGTGGTCGATACAGATGGTCAACTAAGAATTGAGTATGTTACAGGTGCGTCAAATTAAATATTTTAATCAGATTCGCCTACAGTTACCCTATGAAAATTAGTTTCCGGAGTCCACCACCAAGAGGTTGCAGTACGTTTTTGAACTCCATTCGGGGTGCTTAATTACGGTGAGTTTCCTTGCCTCTCATCATTTAAGGCGCTTAATTACGGTGAGTCCCTTTGCCTGTCCCCATTTGGGGTGCTTAATTTAGGTGAGTCCCCGTGCCGCTCACCATTAGGAGTTGCTTATTACTTTATTAATTATCGCTGTCACCTTCAATCTTTGGAATATAGTTGCTTTTCTTAAACACATCACTGAGTATTACTGCAGGTTTAAAAATTTTAGAGAAATTCGTAGCATGTGATAAATAAAAAACAACTGCCGCAATGTGTGAACAACAACCAACAGTGCGTTGGCCATTAGCACATTCACATGTGTAATGTGTCAAACCAGAAATTCCAAAAGTATTCGGCTTGTACCATAAAAAGCATCTATAAGCCGTGTGATAAATATTTCGACATGGAACTTTTAATTTGAGCACATTTGACTCATCTTTTACATACTTAGTTCGAAGTTTACCATCTGTATCGACCACTTCCGCCAAATATGAGACAGCTTGAGCAAGTTGGTATGTTCTAGTGAAAAAGATTTTAAAATTTCTTTCAGTGATTTCCGGAAATTCTAAAATGTCGTCTGATGTGACACTTTTATTTGACTATGCATTCTTTGCAAAATATCATCAAAAGTGTCTACCTAAGACCGAAGTATTTTCCCAAAAGTGTTATTGAGAAACGACGCGATTCTGAACTATGATACAATTTTTGGTATGCGTTTGTTATTAATTTTGTGATCCAAAAGGCGATATTTTTGTTCGAGTACGCCATGCACAGATTCCACTGACCATCGAATTTTGGTGACAAAACGAGATTCGTTGAATTTTTCCGTGGACAGTTGTCTCCCTTTTCCTTTCAAAGCAGGCATTACAACTTTAAAATTCTCTTGCTCTAACTTCACTTTTATATCTCGAAAACCGCAATCAAGAACAAAAATATCACCTTTATATTTTTTCGGCATCATTTTGATTAATAAAATATTGGCCAAGTATTTCAACAATGTAGCCGTCAGTTGTGATACATCATGTTCATTTTCTAACTTTAAGATAGAAGAAAGCATTTTATTAAAGTTCCCAGTATGTAATTTGAACAAAAAGAGTACAAGTTTTTGAGTCATCGAACGGGATTAGCTATTTTGGAGCGAGATCAACATTTCTTCAAGAGCATTGAGTTGTTTCCAATTTGATCCTGTAAATACTTCTAATTGTTTTTCGAAAAGACTATATAACTATATATATAATAACTATATACGTCACATACACGCACGGCGTCCGGGGCGAGATTTTGTTTTTTATGCCATTACGTACCATTATGAAAAATTTGGGTAATATATATATTGAAGTAGTAAAATAAGAGCATTTTTTCCAAAAAAAAACTAGAGGTTTATCTCTAAAACATAAGATAATTTGTAGAACTTTTATTTCGCATCATTGCCTAACTATAGCGGTAATATGAACTTGATACGTGCGGTATTTTGTCATAGCTTTATACAAATTTTATTGCATTTGTGTTTGTTCTCGATGTATATAGTAATTATGATAGTGGCTTTCCCGTGGCGGCGAAGCCGTCGACATAGGGCACAGCTAGTATTTATATAAAGAATACTCTTGTAAACAAGAAAATTAATTGCAGTATAAAATAATTTTAATATAAATACTCCCATTGCTGAAAAATTATTGATCCCAAACAAAATAAGTTTTGTGTATAGATTCAAAAGAAACATATAATTTTTATTCATAGAAGTAGTAATTTTCAAATTTAAGTTTTCTTGCCAGTAGTAATATAATTAGGTAAATCAAGTTAAATCTGTATAAAAATTCTACATAAAGCTATAACTAGTAATAATAACAGTTAAATGTCATTATCATAATTAATTATGATAAACAGTGATATAGTAAATTTCTAAGTCGTAAATGCCTGTGAAAAACAATTGTAATTATTGTGTAATTATAGTGATAATGTCTAATAAAGCGCTCATATAGAAACAATATATTTATGGTTTACATGTTTAGTGTAAGTCATACTTTATTTTAAGTTATTTATAATCACAACCGTCTAACGATAATAGAACTATAGTACCTCTGAAACAAGTACAAACTTGAATAATTATTCAAAGTAGAAATAGGATGATTTGTTCAGGCGCGTGCTAGCCTAAATATTACTAGAAGTATAAATACTATTTTTTTCTTCTAAATTTATTGCACTGCTAAGTGAGTTATTTCATATTTTTCTATGTCGGACTTTTTTCTAATATCTACATAAAAATAAAAAAAAATTAGTTAACAATTATTTCATAATCTGCTTGAAAACTGGCATCTTTAGCGAGTAAACTCTTGTGTATTAATCCTGCATTGAGGCCATTCACAAAATAGGTGATACATTTTTCAAGAACTTCTAACACCCCCCTGCGTGATACTTTTTCCATTGCTCTTAAAATAGAGAATGATACTTTAGTAAACCCTTTCCCCCCTAAACATATCACGTATTTTGTAAATGACCCCTTTTGAAACTTTCAAAAAATTATAGAGATTATTTTCTCCTTAAAATCGAAAAATCTGTATTTTAATTATATCATGTAAAAGTTTCATGTTATATTACATTACGTTAAAAATTGTGTATTGCGAACTAATTTAAAAGAAAAAGCTTAACGTAATTGAAACACCATGGAGAAAATTTCATGAAATTATAGACTTTAAACTTTTAGAACCTTTTCAGCTGGAATGAATTCCCCGAGAAGCTTCAAAACTGACTTCCAATATCCATTGAAATGAGAGCTCGTGTAACCAGCTAAGTAGAAATTTAAGAATGCTTTTTCGATTGCTTTTATCGGTCTGTGGCTGTAAATGGGTTCGCAAAGTATGCGAAAATGAATACAATGTTTTCTGGCTCGAAACGGCACTTAAACTTGATTCTTAATCTCGCTGAAAGCAGACGGTAGTTTCACAATGGCGCGTAACACTGGTCGATAACTATAGCGAGACTACAAAGGAGGTTTACAATTTTCTGTCTAAAGGATGTATGGTTACTGCCACGTTTGAAGGTTTTAAGTAAAAAAATGTAATCAGACCCCTAATATAACCTTTCGAAAATGGCTTAAGCACTTTCTCGAGAACATAAAAAGCTATTCTCGCAATGCTATTCTTCAACCCAGTTAACCCTTTACTTGCCATCAAATAAAATAGAATATGCTCATCTCTATTTTGCTTGACAGCGGTACTTTAGCATAACTGGAAACTGGGTGCTTCATTCCTCGTGTTGGCACAAGAAGTAAATTCTATTGAACTTTCCGGCTTTATAGTAGCCAGAGAGAATTTTAGAGCCCTCCTACTCTCTCTCTCTCTCTCTCTCTCTCTCTCTCTCTCTCTCTCTCTCTCTCTCTCTCTCCAGCTATGCAATTTCTCATTCACTCTTATTCCTTTTACCCTTCTTGGTTCTTTTAACCCCCAGGCGCCCTTTTTTCTCGATGCGACTCTGTATTTCTCACTCCCCCTTCAGCTTTTAGAACAAATACTTAATTCGAATAGCAGGCATTTGCCTAAGTAAGTGCCCGCCATTCACGACAAACCCGGTTTATGTCCAGTGCTACACGCTCCCTTCTCCATCCTTCTTCTGCTCTTTAAAGCTATTTTCCCCTTCTTGATTTAACAGGAAATTGACGTATTCCAGCAAAGGTTTCGATAATCCTTATCCTCACTCAGCTCCTGGCAAATAAACTAGGTTCTCCCATCTCTCCAAACATCTTTATTAACTCAGGCCTGCACTGTAAGAAAAGTCTGAATTACAAAGGACCTCGCACACATCTATGGAAAATATGGTCCTGGTGAAATTGGCTGAAACTGTAGTATAATGTAGTTTATAATATCCTGATTAAATAAAGTCCTCAGACACTGGGTCCAAAAAACGCCAGCTTTCAAGATAGGAGGGACCAAATGTCACTTTTCATAGACGCGAGAGGAGTTCCACGGACCCTCAAAGACTGTTTGGCAGTACCCTCAGGGATCATGCCGAACTCACTGTCCCTTGGATATTTTGTAGATTAGGGCCTCCTGAATCCGGGTGATCAAGACAATACCAACACGATATCAGTGCACGATCCTGCCAATTAATGCAATATCGGAGTATTATCCAGCCAGTTAAGGAAAGATTAAAGAATGATCAGGTTAATAATAACAATATTCTGGTATTTTCCAGCCAGTTAAGGCAAGGATACGATGCGATCCGGCAAATGCAGGCAAAATCGGGAAGTGTTTAAACCAGTTATAGCAACATTAGTGCATGGTTTGGTATTGGATTACGCTCTGTTCAGTAAAGAAAACAATCAGAAATAGTTTGCTCAAACAAGACGAGCTTTAGTATATCATTCTACTGTTTCCTTCGACCCGCATCCGCAATATTATTAATCATAGATCTGCTTGGATGCTTTACTGCTGGCTGATAGCGCGCGTATCCTAAATACCATAATATGTTTGCTACATGTGCACATAATCCGACTGTCCTGGCCCCAGTTTTGCAAGTAAAGTTGTAACCCAATATTTGTTCATTGTTTTGTGCTTCATACAGCTGTAGCTCTAGATCATCGGCTGCTTAAAACAAGTTATCTTTTACATAGGATATCCAGATCTGATATTTCGTTGCGCGCCTGAAACGAGAATGCACTCGCACTGTAATTAAACCCGGTTCATCGACAAGTTTGTCTAACTCCAAATCGTCCATTCGCTCCCTTTCAAACTTATTTTGGATGTAAGTTCCTACTAGATTCAACTGATAGATTCCTACCGTCCGTTCCTTCAGATAATTCATATCCAGCCTAGGAAAATAAGGTACTTGGTGTTCATTGAGATGAATTCATCTGGAATTTCTGGTATGCAGGTTGTCGATTGTGAGTTTAACCTGGACAACGTTGTGTTCACGTGATTTTCGTAACATTGTTAGGGGTAAGTCTTCGTTCGCTTTAGCCATCTGTATGCAAGAACGATACTTGTTGAAAATCACTTCAGTTATACGGTAAAAATCGCTAATGTTAATGACATTGTTCACGTTCATGAGATTTCCGAAGAACTTCAAAAAAAAATTATGTGGCCATTTCGTGCCTCTATGATCCACCTTGTCTTAGTGATCAATCTTGAGTCATTTTCGTCTTCCGTATCAAATTGCCATTGTGCACGAACTAACAGAGGTCCACGTTTTCGAACCATTATCGCATCCCATTAACATTCATTTTGAATTTATTAGTAAGTATGGCAGCATTGTTATTTCGAGAGTCAGAAAAGTAGGGCCCATGAATATCCAAAATATAGCCGTCTGGAGCTGCAACTAAGGCTGGCTTAATTAAGTGGCCACCTTTATAAACGCAGTGTGTTTGCCTGAGTGCTCTGAAATTGCTGGGTTTATGGATATAAACATAAGTTCCATCTATATAGGCAATCATTTTTGAAACATCAGGAGTAGGATTATAAAGTTCATTTGCGAAGTCCGTTACATGTCTCTGCATATACTCCTCCCGTGTTATAGCCGTAAACCTATGTTGTTGGGAACAAAACGTGTCATCAAAGATCTTCTCACAATAGAAATAATGAGACTCAAATTTTGCCTACTATCGTATCCAAAAATAACTTTTAAAAAGTCATCATTCAACCCTTGGCGAAGCTTACACAAAGACATCATCAAATCCTTTTTACTAATACGGCGATCTTGTACAGCATCACTTACAGCATCGCAATAGTATATAAATCCCTGAATTGCTCACGTGTTATGAGACTGATTGAATTAAACTCTTCCTCTAAAAACGTTTCTTCATTATTAAAATCAGGCTCATCAATCTTCAATAATTCACGTAGGCCTTGCAAAAAATATTGCAACTGGCCACAAGAGATGCGGTCAGGCCTATTGCAAAATTCTAAACCTTGCAGTAGGACATTTGATATAAAGTCACTCTCATCCAAATGCTCAGGGCAAGAATGAGTTGAGTCCGTTACGAGCATTCTGTTACAAAATATACAAGAACTATTTCTTCTTTGTTTTAAAACATTGAGTTTCAGAGAATTAGGATGAAGCGCTAAATCATTCATCTCCATTTTAATGATTCGATTGCAGATCAGGCATATCCTCGTATTTTTATCAATCTCTTGAGGAGCTATTTCATGTTCAGCTGACGGCATGACTAAATTCCAGGTATAGGGAAATTCTTCAGCGTTACGTTTTAACAACTTGATTCCAATATCAAACAAACATTGCTCCAGGCGAAGAAAATATAAAGTTAATGCAGAATTTTTTTAAAGAATAAGCTGAAAGATTCTTTAAAAAAAAACATACGTAATATAAACAGTTTAGAAATTGAGGATCAGGTTGCCATTGTGGCAAAACCTCCTTTCATTACAAGGCATCGATGCCCGAAATCTGAAAGTTTATTTAAAGGATGCTTTTACATTATGACACCTAATTTCCAAAATCAAAAGTTTCAGAATTGGCAAACAAAGGAGACTATGGTTCATAAACAAAATATTAAGTGCATATTTTGTAATAAAATTAAAAAGTTACGAGTTTATAAATGGAATTTGGGACTAATGTTGATGAGAAAAGAAACTATACGTAAGGAAATCAACTCGCTTTTATCCGACCAAACATTTGTTCTTCTTCTTTATTCATAATGTGTCCCCTAAGGGTTTACATGACTTCCATTCCTTACCACTTACATAATAAAC
>JAAAKG020137008.1:0-13024 GCA_010014905.2 Druon quercuslanigerum
AATTATTATTTTTTTATTATTATCTTTATTTATTTTTATTATTATTTTATAGATTGAAAATTTATCTCTTTTGCTAAGAATATATATATTTTGTTTCAAAAATAGTTTTTCTTTGGTTATAAATTAATTTGGTAAACTAAAGATTTAACTATGTGGTTAAAAATTTACCTTTTTTTTAAATTTTTATATGTTTTGATTATAATAATCTGTTATTTAAAATGAAAAAGAAAAACAGACAGAAGTGTAATTCTCTTACTGATTTAACCAGTGAGGTTTACTGATTACTCCGAACCATTATTGCTGTTTAAATTGAGTCACTTACTGGTTCAACCAGTCAAAGACGGAAAATCACTGGTTCACCAGTAATAATTATTCATTCAAAATACTGATTCAGCAGTGAAAATTTCAAATACTGATTCAACCAGTGACCATTTCAATAGTTCTGTTTAAGAAAGTTAAGAGACTTAAAAATAGATTTTGATTAAAAGATCTTTACGGATTTCGAGTGAGACGTGCTCATTAAAATCTTTGCGTTGCAGAATAATAATAATAATAACAATAATAATAATAATAAATATAAAATGCGCAATGCGCTGAAAACTTTTTATTTTACGCTGCAACCGACTGCATTTTTAGCCTCTTGGCGTCTATTGTTGATCCGTTGAGGTGCTTCAAGAAAGCTCAAGGAGAAGCTCCTTTTCTCGGAACTTTTCTATAGGATATCGACGTGTACATACTTTTTTAAATGCTCCACATTATTTGTTTAAGTTTCTTCTTTCCGGAATGGGAACTACGAATTACTTAACAAGAAGGAAGCGCCAGCATTTTTCTCGCAATTCCACAGATTCTTTCTCTTCATTTTTCCTAATATTCCTTTGAAACGTTTATTTCTTTCTTAAAAAATAATTTCTTATTTACGCGCGTTTCTTTTTCAGAAAAAAAAAACAAACAAAACAAAACAAAACGAGAACAATCTGATGAGAAATGTTCTTGTGGAATGGTCTCAAACGAATTCGCAAAGAATAATTGAATTTTTAACCAAAAAAGATTTTGTTCTATAAAAAGGAAAATGATTTCAATCAAATTGTTAATTTTCCAAGGCAAAAGGATAATAAAAAATAGTTGATTATTTAACAAAAATGTAAAAACAAATTTCATAATTAACTGTTCAATTTTTAAACAAATAAATTAATTTTCTAGCTAGTAGACTAGTTTTCTACCAAAATAGATTTTACCGACATTGTGTTGACATTTTTTACCAAAAATAATGAAATTTCAACAAAAAAGTTCAATTTTGTACAGAAAGATGATTTTTTAACCATAAAGACGAATTTTGTGCAAAAAAGATTCAGCAAATTAGCTAAATTTTCTATCGAAAAGAATATTTTATTAAGTAAAATGATGGCACTTCTACAAAAAAAACAATGTTTGATAAAGTACTCTAAATTTTAGCCTAATTGTTGTATTTCCTACAAATTAGTAAAATATTTAACTCAAGATTATGAATTTTCAATAACAAAAATTATTATTCTAACAGAAGTATAAATGTCTAACTGAAAATGAACATTGACACTAATATAAAATCAATTTCCAATATAACAGAAAAAAATTACGCAAGAAATAAAATTTCTACCGAAAAGACTAGTTTTCTACGAAATAGTAACATTTTTATTCAAAAATTATGAATTTTTAACAAAAAAATTTAATTTTGAACCAAAAAGTTGAATTTTCAACCCCAAATTCGAGTTTTTTAACAAAATAGCTAAATTTTACACAAAACAATTGATTTTCTAGCTAAAATCATGTGTCTTCTACAAAAAAAAATGTATCCCAAATTTTGAATTTCTAGCAAAAAATTGACTTTTTATCAAAAAGAACAAATTTTCAAAAAATAGTTGAATTTTGAACCAAACCAGAATTGTTCAATTTTCCACAAAACTGTACAATTTTTAATCCAAAAAGATGAATTTCGAACGAAAAAGTTATCTTTTAACAAAAAAGTTTTATTTTTATTCAAAAAACAGAAAAATTCTTAAATAAAAAAGAGTAATTTGCAATAAAATGATTGCATTTTCAAACAAGATAGATTTTTTAGTCCAAAAAGAAAGAACAAAATTACAATGTTGAATTTTTACTAAAACAAAAATTATTTTTCAACAAAATAGTTCAATTTTAAAATAAAGGAAATTAATAAATTAATAAATTAATAATAAATAACATCAATTTTTAACTAACAATTTATTTTTTAATCCAATAATTGAATTTTCAACTAAATTGTTAAATTTTTAAACAAATGAGACAAATTCTCAGCGACTCTTTCCCAAATCAAAAATTTGGACAGAAAATTAAATTAATTAATTAATTTCTAATTAAATTAATTAATTTTCATCCAAATAGTTGAATTTGTAAACAATAAAATGAGTTTTTTAACCAAGTAGTGGAGGTTTGAACCAAAATATGCGTTTTCCGATAAGAATATCATTTGATAAAAAATACAAATTATCAACAATTAATTTAAAAAAGTAGTCTATTTATCCAAAAAAGATAAATTTGTAATAAAATAGTGAAATTTTTAACTATAACATAATTGTTTTTCAACCTTTTGGGTTTTTATACAAAAAATATGAATTTTGAACCACAAGTGTAATTTAAAACCACAATGATAAATTTTCTACCAAGAAGATAACTTTATATGAAAAAGGAAAATAATAATCGATTGATTTTCAAAAGACAACCAGTCGAATTTATCAAAAAAAATTAAAAAATTCCTTTTATTAATTCAAAATTCGTCTCCTCAATTTAAAATTTAACTTTTTAAAATTGAAATCATAATTGTTCTGGTTGAAAAAGTATGCATTTTGTTAAAAATTCTTTTTTTGTTAAGAATAATCTTCTTATTCAAAAATATCTTTTTGGGTAAAAAAACACGCATTTTGTTGAAATTCCAGTTTTTTTATATAATAAACTTTTTCATATAATACTCGCTATCTCAAGCCAGGTGTTACATTTATGATACAAGTAATTTAAAGGAATCTGTATTATCATCAGAGGTAGTTACTATCAATGAAGTTAACTCTGTAAATAACAGAAAATACTTAACGTCATTTCTGACAAGATAAAAAATATATTGAAAACAAATTTGTGATTAAATTTTTATGAAAAAACATCTCCTGTCTACGCTCCACTGGGAATCGAACCCCAGAACTTCCGATGGCTGGTTGAGTGCCTTCCCATTAAGCTATTATTCTTTTATTATACCTTTTTGTTTGAAAATTCAGGATTTTGTTATAATTTCAATTTATTGGTCAAATATTTCGCTCTTTGGATAAAATATGATTGGAATTAGTTAAATATATAACTATTTCGTTAAAATTAATATATTTTGATCATAACTCGCCTTCCCTGGTATGAAAAAATTTTTTGGATTAAAAATTTAACTACTTTAGATGAAAATTAAAATCGTTTGTAAAAATTTATTTTTTAATGTGAATTCGTCATTTAGGTTAAAATTTCATCTTTTAGGTTAAAAATTTGACTATTTGGATAAAAATTGGATTTATCGATTAAAATTAATTTTTTGAACTTAAAAGTAATCTGATACTTTAAAAGAAATTTACCTTTTTGATTTAAAACTTAAGATTAGGTTATGAATTAATTTTATTCTAAAAAAAAGTGCTAGAAATAATACAATAAATAAATATAAATAATGAATATTTAACTATTTCGTCAAAAAATAATATATTTAGATAATAATTCGTTTGTTAGAATAACATTTTTTTGGTCAATATTCAAGTACTTGTCTGAATGTTAAACAGCTTCATTAAAAATTGATTTTTTTTTTCTAAGGATCCATCATTTAACATACAGTTTATCTTTTGGATTGAAAATGTAACTTTTTCAATCTCTTTAACATGTCTAAAGTGACTACCTCTCGTAGGTTAAAACAAGAGGTCCAAATCGACAATCTCAGAGAGTCGACTCTAACGTCTCAGACCGTCGTCTCGGTTATCTCAAGCTGACTGACTCGATCATCGTGGAGAGTCGATTCGGACATATTGGATGGTCGATCTGATTATCTCAGATATTGGACTCGATCGTGTCGGATGGTCGATTGGATTATTTCCGACAATCAACGTTTCAATATCAACATTTAAGGAAGGAAAATTCGATCATCGCAGAAGATCGATTCGTTAATCTGAGATAGTCAAAAAGACTATTCATGATAGTCAAACATATATTTTTAAATTTTTTAAAAAAACTTTTGATTCTCTGAATTTGAAACCTCCTTCCACATTCTAAACTCCTATGTTATTGCGAAGTAATGTTTAAAATTTCGAGAATTTGTTTAAAATTTGTAAAGCGAAACATTCTCCAAAATTTGTGGAATATTAATAAAAAAAAGTAGGGATCAGCTTGACCGTAGTGCAATAGAAGAGTATCGCCCTGATGCTTCGCTTCGCGTCGACTGCTCTCTTAAACACTCCACGTGTCATTTCTTTTGTGAGAGAGGCGTACGTCGCGCCCTGGCGGATTTTCTTGTAAACTACCAGCTCCAAGAAACAAGATTCAAATGAAGGCACTAGTGAAATAATAATTTATTATGATATAATATATAATAATAATAACTTAATTATTATTTTCATTAATAATTTTCACCATAACAGATTATTGAAATTGAAATTCTTGAATTTTCAAACAAAAATTTCAACTTTTAATAGAAAACATCAGTTTTACCAAAAAAGGAATAGTCTAATTGTCTGTTTAATAGATTTTTTTTCAACCAAAAAGTTGAATTTTTGACCAAGAAAATGAATGAACTATAAAAAAATTCAATTTTACAACTTAAAAAGTATATATAATAAGGTTTTAAACAAACAAGAAATTTTTAAACTTTCCGACAAAACAAAGTTTTAACAACAAAAGCGAATTATTAACAGAGATATGGAATGTTCTACTAAAAAGACCAATTCTTGTGCAGACAGACGAATTTACAAAAAAGATTAATTATTCTGCCACATAGTTGACTTTCTTACTAAATTGTTCAATTTTTAAGACAAAACGACGAGTTTTGTGTTTAAAAGAATTGCTTTAATAAATAAGTTTTAAAAAGATTAGTTAAAAAAAATAAGTTGGAAAAGATATGAATTTCCTAATAAAATCATGAATCTTCTACGAAACCGTATAGTCAAATTTTTAAACTAAAAAGAATAATTTTTTAAGAAAATTGGAAGATTTTAATTTTCTTTGTGTAAAATTAATTTTAAATGAAGAAAAACGAATCTTGTACAAAACAGTTAAATTTTCAAGACAAATAAATGAATTTTCTATACAAAATAGTGAAATTTTAAAGCGATAATAAGAAGTTTCGGTAAAAAAAAATGTTTGACTAGCGAATTATTAAAAAAAAAAAAAGAAATAATCTTCTACGAAAAAGTTTAGTTTTCTATCACATATTTGACTTTTAAGCAAACTGCTAAATTTCAAAGACAAAAAGTCGAATTTTTTATATAAAATAGTAGTTTTTATCCCGAAAGTATAAGATTAACAAAAAAGTTCCCTTTTAACATAATAGTTCAATTTTAATTTGAAAAATTCATTTATACCCTAAAAAAGGAAAATTCTAAAAAAAAAAGTACAATTTTGAACTGAAGATATAAATTTTCTGTCATAGGATGAATATTGTACCAAAAACTAGAAATTTATAAAAAGTTCTACTTTAAATCAAGGAGTACAAAAATAACTATTCGGTAAAAAATATAATAGTTCATATTTCACTTATAAATAAAGACACAAAGAAATATAAATAAAGTAGACCTGTCTCTGATGATTAATTATATTTTATAGTGTTTCGATTGCAGTTCCAGCTGTCCATTACACATTTAAAAAAAAGTGTCGTTATCTGGGGACGCGGCATGTGTTTTCCTGTAGATTTTGACGCGCTGAATACGAGTCAGATGCCAGAATTTGCTCTATATGTCAGCGTTTCACCCTAACCATGAAAAACTCGAAAAAATTAGTATTTCCTGTTGTGGAGATGAAGCATATTAATTCTTATGTTTTTCGATGCACTGAATGCGAATTAGCTGTCAGAATTTATCACACATGTTGTCCTTGAACACTGACCACAAAAAAATTTAATAAAATGATATAAAATTGTGATATACTGCCTTGATGGCTCCCTTTTTTTGGAAAGCCTATATCAGCGGAGTCTCATTCTTACAACTGACGTAACCTAACTTCAACACATCTAACCTAACCTCGCCTAATCTAACATAATCTAACCTTTTATAACCCTTATCTTCCATCGCAGACTCTACTATTCCGTCAAAAAGGTAAATTTTAACACGGTTAACAATGCCTTTACAATGAAATTACCATGAACTTTCCTATTTTATAGTCCCGACAATGTTGGCGACTGAAATGAAGAACAAGGCGAACGGTTCTATCAAGATATAAAAGTCATGGAACAACGGTATCAGGGTAGATTGGATGAAGCATCGACATATAGAAATAAACCAATAAGGCTGTGGGGAGAACGGAAATGGGATCTTGAAAGAGAAAAGACATATGAGATGTAGACCTGTCTCTTTCTAGGTAAAGCTGATTGGTCAAGAGCATTTTCGTTGAGTGAAGTTTGATGAAGCACAAGAGAGTGACCCATTTTACATTACTTTTTGATCCCACAAAAGGATTATTATTGTAGAATTTTCAATTCAATTTCGAAAAGAATTTAAGGTTAGCAAGTTCTCTTTATAAACGATCTGAAATAGGATATTTTGCATAAATGTTATTAAAAATTCAACGTATTAGAACTACACATTTATAATGTATTGTTTAAAATTGTTTCAAAAAAATTACCCGTACAGAATATTAAGGCAATATCCGGGGCCCCCGATTCTTTTGACACAGTCCTGGAATAGAAAGAGACAGATCTGCATCTCATATGCTTTTTCTCTCTCTAGAGTCCATTTTCGTTCTCCCCACAGTGTTATCCACGGTGGCGAAGCTGGCATAGGAAGTTCCGGTAACAAATATGACTTCCGTTCCAGGCCGATCTAGGGTCCCTTTCTAGGTAGTTTAAAGTTATACAGTTTGTCATTCTAGTGGATTTCGAAGGTATTAATGTGCCAGCATTGAATCTGGAAAAATCATCATTTCTCGAGGTCAGGGGAAACGAGTACCCGCTTAAAAATATTTCCACAGCGTCTTTTTACAATAACTCCTCTGAGTTTATTCGATCTTGAATTTTTAAGTGCACTAAATCTACTAAACAAAAAAATATACAAAGTGACAAGGGTGGTAAAAATGTAAGTGCCCGCATGCTCACTTTGTGAATTTAATTCTGCCAGGAGGCACTCACGGCGCATCGGTCGTTCCATAAGCAGCCATATTGCCAAAATTTGTGTCCACTATTTAACACGTACCTTCGTCCCCGTGGTGTTATCGGTCCATTTCTAAACGTCGATTGGAATAAGTCATGGTGACTGATTTTTGTTGGATGCTGAAAAGAAAAACTTTTGTAAAGTGGAAGAAACCAAGGCGAAACCCTTTGCATCAATCCTTCGAAGAGAAAAGGAAGCGAGATAGTGGAAAGCAATCAGACTGAAGACAATTAGTGAATTTCTTTGACATGTCGTCAACTTAGATTTAATCAGAACATGAACAAAAAATAAACTGTACACTTCAGGTAGCAAACTGCAACGCTAAGAATGTGGCCAGCTTCAGAATGAAAATACTGTAAGCACGTTTCCTTATTGTGATAGCTGAAGAAGCAACTTAAAAAATGGAAGATCTCCTCGAAGTAACAGTGAAATATGAAAAAGTTTCAGACACAAGTTACCAAGTAAGCTTCACAAATAATGTACATAAAACTAAATTTTGAATGTTAATTTGAATTTCCAGACATTGCTTACAATGATTTCTGTGTTATCATTTACCTTTTTCGACGGAATAGTAGAATCTGCGATGGAATATAAGGTCAGGTTAGGTTAGGTTAGTTGAACTTAGGTTAGGTTAGGTGAGTTGAAGTTAGATTACGGCAATTTTAAGCATGAGACTCCGCTGATATAGGCTTTCCAATAAAAAAAATCAGCCTTCAAGGCATTATATCACAATTTTATATAATTTTATTAAGTTTTTTGAGGTTAGTGTTCAAGGACAACGTGTGCGATCAATTCTGAATTCTGACAGCTAAGCTGCATTCAGTGCATCGAAAAACATAAGAATTGATATGCCTCATCTCCACAACAGGAAATACTAATTTTTTCGAGTTTTTTAAGGTTAGGGTGAAACGCTGACGTATAGAGCAAATTCTGGCATCTGACTCGTATTCAGCGCGTCAAAATCTACAGGAAAACACATGCCGTGTCCCCAGATAACGACACTTTTTTGATTACAGTTGGAACTGTAATCGAAATACTATAAAAGATATTTAGATGTAATTAATGACCAGGGACAGATCTATTTTATTTATATTTCTTTATGTCTTTATTTATAATTTAAATATCTCTCTGTTGAAATATCAACGATTATATTTTTTACTAAATAATTATTTTTATACTCCTTGATTTAATGTAGAACTATTTATAAATTTCTAGTTTTTGGTACAAGATTCATCATTTTAACAGAAAATTTGTATCTTTAGTTGAGAATTGAACTTATTTTTTACAGTCAAAAATTAATGTTTTATTTTTTACTGAAACTTTATATTATCACTTTAAAGTTTCACTATTGTGTATAGAAAAATACGTTTATTTGTCTTAAAAGAATCTTGAATCTTCCAATTTTGTTCAAAAATTAATCTTTTTAGTTTAAAAATTTAAATACACGGTTCAAAATGTATGCCATTTCTTTCAAATTTATTTATTCCGTAGAAGATTCATAATTTTAGTAGGAAATTCATATATTTGGTAGAAAATTGAACTTGTTTATTAAAACTTTCGTTTTTCGGGGTAAAAATACTGTTTTTAACTAAAAATTTAACTATTTGGGCAAAAATGAAATTTCTGTTTGAAATTTATATTTTCGGATCAGAAATGCTATTCTTTTATGTACAAAACTCGTCTTTTTGCCTTTAAAATTTAATTTTGTTTCATTGGAAAATATAACAATTTCGTGTTTGTTTAATACTTTATTAAATATACTTTGTAAGTTGTAAAATTGAATTTTTTTATAGTACATTCATTTTCTTGGTCAAAAAAACAAATTTTTGATTGAAAATTCAAGAATTCCAATTTCAATGATCTGTTATGGTAAAAATTCTACTATTTGTAGAAAATTAACCTTTTTGGCTTAAGAAGTAATCTTTTTAGTTGAGAATTTAATTATGACATGTAATAATTAAGTTATTATTATTATTATTTATTATATCATAATAAATTTTGATTTCACTACCGCCTTCATTTGAATATAGTTTCTTGGAGGTGGTAGTTTATTAGAAAATCCGCCATGGCGCGACGTACGCCTCTCTCACAACAGAAATGACGAGTCGAGTGTTTAAGAATGCAGTGGACGCGAAGCAAAGCATCAGGGCGAGACTCTTGTATTGCACTAAGGTCAAGCTGACCCTTTCTCTTTTTATTAATATTTCACCAATTTTAAAGAATGTTTCCCTTCACAAATTTTGGAAAAATTCTCGAAATTTTAAACATTGTTCCGCAATGACATAGAGATAAAACCCAGTCTAGTAATATTCTACATATTTTGGGGAGTTTTCCCTGCAGAAAGCTCGGGAAAATTCCCAAATTAATGAGTAAATTCCAATCTAGGTGGAGAATTTTCCTCCAGAAGTTTCGGAAGATTTCCCAAACTTTTCAGAAAATTCTTACCAATTTTTGAGATTTTCCCCTTCGAACGTTTGGAAATATTCCCAAAGTGATTGTGTGAGAATCTTCCCAAACTTTTTGGAAAAATTTCCAAAACATTTTTTACAGTTTAATGCAAACTTATATTAACCTCAAAAAGATTAGATTTAAACCTCTTAAATGTCACATTAGTAAAATATTAATATTACCATTACTTATTTATAATTGGGCGCAATGCGTGAGCATTTCAATGAACTGAGGAAAGTACAATTGCAATTGAAACCTTTTGCGCTCGTTTCATTTGGAAACCAACCACAGAGTTCGTTACATGCATTTTGATAAAACTACTCTTCTTTCAATAAATCTAGTCTTCTTGAATAGAAATTTTTCTTTTTATATAAAAACTTAAGATTCGCCTACAAATTAATTTTATTCTTTGAAGATTTACTTTTTGAGTAAAAATTCAGCTACTTGGTTAACCCATTAAGTCCTGACTGGACACATTTTTAAGATTTTATTCAACGGCTCTATTCATTAAGAAATCGGTCATAGAAAAAATCAACACCACCTATTTCCGACATAAAATTGTCTGACCTTTCGATTTCTGAAGTGGCAATATAAAAAAATGCATATTTCAGAATATATATTTGTTTATTTTACAAAAAACACGAATTGTCGAATGGAAAAAAAATTTAATATGTAATTGTAAGATTGCAATCATCGGTAGATTTTTTTTTTTGATCTGTGCATTAGAAGTGTCTATGCACTCTAACCTTCAAAATGTAGTGATAGGTTTTTTCAAATTAAACATGGCGGCATCCAATATGGCGGCCCAAATAATACATTTTTTTTATTTTTCCGGTACTTTTTCCTGCACTACCATTTTTTCATTTTTGATAAAAGTTAGTGCAAATTAGTTTTTTGGGGTCGCTGATTGAAAATATGCAATTAGATTTTCAAAATTCAAGATGGCGGATCCAATACGGCTGCCAAAAATGTCAAAAAATGGTTCAATTTCCATAAAAATTCATATAAGGGGGTGGTTTTACGGCTCACTGATTACGAATCTGTTATCAGATTTTCAAAATTCAAGATTGGAGATGGAAGAAGAGAAAAGTGAATCTAATATGGCTGCCAAAAATTTCAAAAAATTGAAAAAATTTTTTGAAAATATGAATTGGGAGGTTATGGGTCTTATATGTCGTTGCTTGGATTTCACCACGAGGAGGAGATCGCAATAAACAAAGCCTCTTCTTTGTTTTTTCATTTTTTCAAATTAAATCATTTTTTTTATAAGAAAACCTTTTATAATCAATAATCCAAATACTTAGTATAAGATTCTAACTTCTTGATTCAGATTTTCAAAATTCGAATTGACAGATCCAATATGGCTTTCGAAAATTTCAAAAGTTGTTCAATTTTCATCAAAAATTTTCTCGAGGGGTTTTTTTGAATTGCTGATTACGAATATGATATCAGCTTTTTAAAATTCAAGATAGTGGATCCAATATGACTGCCAAAAATGTCGAAAAATCGTTCAATTTTCGTGAAAATTCGTATAAGAGGGTTTTACGGATCGCTGATTACGATTCTGTTAGCAGATGTTTAAAATTCAAGATGGTGGATCCAATATGGCTGTTAAAATTTTTTAAAATTGTTCAATTTTCATGAAGTTATGAATGATGAGGTTATGGATCGCGTTTCTTAGACGACATACATTATGTGTCGTTACCCGGCTTTTACAACGAGGAGGTAAACGCAATTGAGAAGAACTTCTTTTTTTTTAATTTTTTCAAATTTTTAAAATTAAAAAAAAAAATTTATAATAAAACCTTTTATAATCAATAATCCAAAAACTTAGTATTAGATTCTAACTTATTTATGATAAATTTAAAACCAGGGTGTGCATGAATATGCTTCGCACATCTTACAGATTTTCTGCGTCCTTGAATCACATTTTTTAAAATTTGAAAATTTTTGTTTTGATTCTACTGTCACAGTTTCATGTAATTCACTTATTTTCACTTTTTTATTATTCAATCAGCGACCAAAAAAAACTAATTTTTATCAACAATGAAAAAAATTGTTAAAAGTTAAACTACTTTGTTATAAATTGATTTCTTTAATGAGGATCCTTCTTATAATATAAAGTTCACCTTTTAGGTTGACTGTTGAACTATTTAGCGAAAAATGAGAAAATTGTCGATAAAAATCAATTTTTTGAACTGAAACTGGATCTAATATAAAATAGCCGTATTTCTTTTATAAGTGTGACGTTTTGTGTTCCACTGGGCATTTCAATGAATTGAAGCAAGTACAATTGCGATTGAAATCTTTTTCTATCTTTTTATCTGGCAAGCAACTAGGGAGTTCGATACGAGTCTCTTATCAGGCGGCACGGTGATCCGTGACGTAACAGCGTAATCGCATTTCGCAATCTTTTCATAGGTCAGACCGATAACAGCTTTCCTGTCGAAGATTGGTTCACGCGAAAATACTGATAAGAAACTTTCTTCTTTCCTTTCCTCACATAAGTTTGAGAAAATTCTTTTTAATTAGTAGAAGCACGATTCCCTCAATTAATAATCAAGAAAATCGATCTAATATCCAAATTGATTTGATATTTAAACATCTTTTTTATTATTAAATATGTATATTTAAAAATATGAAAAGACTTACGACGATATTTTAGTTTTTTACGTCTTCAATATTTTCAAATCAAATATTTCCACTTAACTGGGAAAATGAAATAATATAATCTAATTAGAAAATTCAACTATTTTTGTTTGGAAGATAATTCATTTTTATTGAAAACCCTAATATTATTGTATTTATTATTGTATTTTAGGTTTACAATTTTATGATTTGGATAAATATTAAATTATCTTCTTGGTTTATAACATTTTTGTAATACAAGTCGCAAAGGCAGATTTTTTAAATCAAAATTTAATTTTTAATTCGAAAAATTGAATTTTCGACAAAAAAGTTTATTTTCAATCTAGCCGAATACGCTTTCTTTTTTCTCCTATATTTTTCCCCATTACTTTTTTCTTTTCTCCACATTCTTAATTCAATTCTGACCGCCTTCTTTTTCTCTTTACACTCCTCATCCCATCCACTTCTATTCCTCTTTTTACTAACTTTATTTTTGTTTGTTGACTCTAATCCTCTTTTTACTACCTCTATCATTTTTTCCATCTCCTTGTCTACATTTTCCTCTC
>JAAAKG020137009.1:0-13024 GCA_010014905.2 Druon quercuslanigerum
TATTTAACGGCAACTTTATTCTCATCTTTATTTAAACAAAAGAAAACAGCCTTACGTAATATGTGAACAATCCCATATTACGTAAGGCTGTATTATTTTGTTTAAATAAAGATGAGAATAAAGTTACCTTTAAATAAAAAATAAAACAACGATATAAACAAAAGAAAACAGCCTTACGTAATATGTGAACGCTCCCTAAACAAATAAAGTTATTATTTCGACTAATGTGGCTAATTCAACTTTTTAAGCCTTCTAAACGATCCAAGCCCTGTTATTGGAAAGTTTAAATTAGTATAAAAACTGATCGATTTAATTTTGAATTCTGTTAATAATTTTCATTCTTTTAAAATTTGATTGAACTCCCTACTTGAAAGTTTAAAATTTTCGATTTTCAAATTCAGATGTAAAAAGTATTCATGAAAAAGTAGATTTCTTTTCGATCATAAATTACAATTTGTTAAGTTAAAATAGGCTTGAATGTAAAATGGTAAATATTATTTAAATTGCCAAAACTTTTAATTCAATAAAAAAGGTTCAATATTTAATAGGAGATGTGGAGTTTCTGCCTATTTCTGAATAAGAACCTAAAAGATTCAAGAAAAAAATGTCCCGTAGTTATTATATTTTTTTCCTATTACATTAATAAAATTCAAGGAGTACTGTCTGTTCAGAAATTAACCTGCTAAATCATTTAAAATATAGACTTAATGAATTAATTTATATAAATTATCTATTGCAATCCATTATGTCCATATTTTATTAATCTCAAAACTATTGAATAGCAATTTACAATTTCTCAGTGAAAACGCTAAAGTTTTGCAAACATTTAAAAAAACTGAAATGTTTCCTGCAGTGCATATCTAATTAACTGTGCAAGGCTACACTGAGGTTAATGCCGAATCAAATTAAATTTCGATTCCAATAAGTTTGCAGGAGATTGGGACTTACGTCGAATTTTTTCAAGTGGGGGTGACCACTGTTTATAAAAGGACGTTTAAAAAATTTCTCAGTCTTGCGCGGGCCTCATTGTCAGAAGGAAAGACAAAAACGATAGTTTGGATTTGATTAATGTGGTGTAAAAAGTGAAAAAGGACAATTAGTGGTGCTCATTTAGGCTAATTTTGGATATCTAGCCTGCAAGATGAGTGGAAAAACAATTTGCAAAGACAGGGGACTCGCAGCTCAAGATCCAGGGGAGGAAATCGTCATTTCCGGTATTGCTGGAAGATTTCCGGATTCTGATAACATTAAACATTTTCAGGAAAATTTATTCAACAAAGTTGATCTTATCTCAGATGACGATCGTCGATGGAAATTAGGTCAGTTTTTAAGTAATTTATACACATTTAAAAGAATGTTCTTTTTGAAATAAAAAGTTGCCTTTTAATAAAATAATTATGTTAGTTCAATTTTACTTATTACTTTACTTAATGCTTTATGTCTCTTTAATAAATAATTAGTCTCATACAAGGGTGTTAACTCCAAATAATATACTTGTTATATATGCAAACTATTTGTTTTCTTCTTAGAATTATAAAACTAAGGTGGTAAGAGTAAATATAATTTTAATAAATGTATTTACGGTTGTTTTTGTAGGAATGTTGCTCGCTCTTTTTTTTTTTTGAAGACTATTTATATGTATATTAAAAGACTCTTGAAGAAAAATAAAAAAATCAATTTTTTTTGATCGAATCAATAGCTACAAGCTTTTTGATCTAAAAATGTTGTCTGGAAAATTGTTAAAATATTGTATTCTATAATAAATAATGACATGTGAATATTTTCAATAATTGACTAAAGTTCAGATTTAAAGATAAATAAGAATTTTGTTTAAAGATGTTCAAATATTATTTAACACTTATAAAATTGTAAACATGTTTTTCCATATAATATTGATTTCTAAACCAGTTAGGAGACGCAGAATAACTTTTCCATTTTCCTTCTAGCAACAGAAAATTAAACATACTTTATTTTGCAAAAGCTCATCGTCTTAATGTGCATAAAAGTTTCATGTATAATGGCTTTTGTAGTTGCCGAATACATCAGCATTTTCATTAAAAATTAATGGGGTGTTTAAATATTTTTAAATAATCTTTTTTTTGTGCAATTAAAAGCACACTAAAAGCTGAGAAACGTTTTTCGATATGAGTTTAAGTATATATTGTTTTACTTTAAAAAGTATCCTTTTTTAATTTTTCGCGAAAAAATGAGATATTAATGTCTTAGATATCGCCAGTGAGAATTCCAAGCAAGTCAACCAGCATTGGCTGGGAAAGTGTTTTCCAGATATGACCTGATAAGGTCACAGAATTGTTTAAATAGGATTTTCCCTACTTTCTTAAAAATATTTTGTCTTAGAATTCAAACATTCAAACATTTGATTAAATGCAATACAATTCTTATAATTGTATGCAGCATATAAACAAATATATTGTCTCAAAATCATGCAACTATCCCATTTTGTTAATCCCATATCAACTCAGAAATCAAAGTTTTTTTAAAGGAAAAAAATATATCTAAAGTTTCCTCAGTTATATCACACTAACTGCAATCTTTAAATCGTAGGGAAAAACTTACAAAAGATTATCAAACTGATAGACTAATTAGTGTGAATAAAATAATTTAATTTGATAATTAATTATACTGAAATAATTTATTTATAGAAATTATCTTTGGTTAAAAAATGTATATAAAAAAGTTAAATTTGATATCGAATGACAATTAATTAATTAAAAAAATAGAATATTCTACAGTTGTTTAAAAAAATCATATGGAACTAATTTTTAGATCATCCCGAAATTCCCCAACGTACTGGAAAAGTAAACAATGTCGGAAAATTCGATTCCGTCTTTTTTGGGGTCCACTTCAAGCAAGCACATACTATGGATCCCATGTGTCGAATGCTTTTGGAACACACCTACGAAGCAATTATTGATGCTGGAGTGAATCCACGTCATCTCCGAGGCACCAGGACAGGCGTTTTTATTGGGGCCTGTTTCTCAGAATCAGAAAAGACGTGGTTTTATGAAAAACTTCAGGTAATTAATCACTTGAAAATCAAATTTTATAGCGCTATTCAATATCCTTTATTTAAAAATGATTTTCATAATTTATTGTTTGAAAAAAACAGGCTTCACTGACTGGTCCATATGATATCTCTTTGTTATTCCATTTTCAACATTTGGTTCATAATGGCTTAACATTCATTTAATGGATAGCGTATAGAATTTTGTTCATTTTAATTAAAGTCGGCGATAACGAATTGTGAACAATTCAGCTCCTAAATATTCACGATTTTTTTAATAATTGTTCAATTTTAAAGGCTTTATTATCCAATATTTCAATTTCGAAGGTTTCCGGTGAAAAACTGTGCAACTAAAATTGTGAAAATATGAGATTGTTAGATTTTATACGTTTTAAATCAAATATGATTCAATTTGGAATGATCAAATTGAAAATTTATGAAATTTAATGGGTTTCAGCTTTATATATCTAATTCTTGGAAACTTTATTTAAGATTTTGACATTTGTCAAGTGTTCATGATTTTAATAGCCAATTCTTCAATTTCGAAATGTCTTTAATTCAAACTCAATAATTCTCGAAGGCTTGCATTTAAAATCGCCTAATTTCCAACGCTTAATATTTTTAATCGATCATTTACGAAAGCTCATTCAGGATGTATGCTAATCTTGAAAACCTGAAAAATATGGAATTGACATTGTAAAATCAAAATAAAGAACGACGCCTTTTCAATTATTAATTAATTTTTACTATTGGGTAGTACTGGATTTATAAAGTTACTTTTACAAATGAAAAAAACATCATTACCTTATTTTACACATAAAAATACAATTTTTACGCAATTATAATTGTGTAATGTTTTTTTGAATCCTGATATATCAAATAGATATCTACGAGGACTGAAAAAAAATATCTGTAATAAATTTCCGAAATTGTATATTTTTGCTTATTTCGATTTTTCAAATAAAAAGTTATTACTATTTAACTATTTACTGGTTGATAAATTGGGCTTATTTAAGTCTTATGAAATGGTTTTAAAGTGTATAAGGTCAGAATTGCTTTCAAAAATGTAAAAATATAGAGATACCTGACATTGCCAAGCATTTTTATCAGGATTTTAGTAGATAACCTACTATCATGTTATAAATACTCTCACAATTAGTATTTACTTTTATATATGAAACCAAAAAAGTGAAAAGTCAAGAGATTAATAGTATTTAAATTAATGTGAGAAATAATTTGGCTTGGCGGACGAATCAAGGTATTCGCAAAGCTACCGACGTATTAGTCGAATACTTATTTCCTGTTCGCATTTTAATATTATTGACCTCTCGACTTGTTCGATTTTACATTTGTCCTCTTATCTTGAAAAAAATTCTCTTTACTTTACATGCCTTGCTGAAATAATAAAAAGGATTATATCGTTTCTATATCAATTCTTTAAATTCTAATTGATTTCATAGTACAGGTACATAAGAAATGTAAATCATTTTCCATTCCTCTAAGTCTGATGATAAATATTCAAATATTCTTTAATAGTATAAAAACATGGGAAGAAATATTTGTTTGTATTGTTATATTTGTCATATTTATATTTTATATTTGTTATATTATATTTGTTTAAATGTAATTTGCTTCAAGGTATCAAGTTCTAGAATATTTTTCCCCCTTAAACTACAGTGTCAAATGAAAGCTACATGTTTTTGTAAAAATAGCAAATAACAAATTTTCAAATACAAATAAGTATCGATTTTCACCCAGAAGAGTTAATTTAAAAAACATAACTAATTTGAAAATGTAGTCATTTTTTATTTGAAAATATTTTTGTGAGCCGTCGTAATTCTGATCTTTATTTGGTGAAATTAAACTATCTAATCATATTTACACATTTGGTTTATAATCTCATGAATTTTGGAACACTAATTCAATTAAATCTCTTTTAATTTAGTTCGCTGTGAACCTTGAAGTTGTTTAGCCAAAGATTTATAATCATCTAATATCAAAATATTACTTCTTTAGGTAAATGGTTTCGGTATAACAGGATGCAGTCGAGCTATGCTTGCAAATAGAATTTCTTACTGGCTGGGAATTACTGGCCCCAGTTACACTGTCGACTCAGCTTGTAGTTCCAGTTTATTTGCCATGGAGCATGCCTACAGAGCAATTCGCGATGGACTATGTGATGCTGCCATTGTCGGGGGTGCCAATCTTTGTCTTCACCCCTATGTATCCCTCCAATTTTCTCGTCTTGGTACGTAAAATAAATACAAAATACTTTATGCTTTTTGAAAAAATCCTCGAGGAAATTCTTGAGTCAGTCTATCAGTGCCATATTTAGACCAGAGTCCAAACAGGCCATGGCCCAGGACGGACATTTTTTAGGGGTGGCACGGCAGCTTATCAATTTTTTTATTATTACAGAACACGTATGTTTTCACTTGCATTGTCTTTTTTTGCTTGTTAAGTTCGCAATCTAAAAAAACTAGTAATGAAAATCCGGCTCTATAATTAATTCATACTCGCGGGTTTGACAATAAAAGCACTATTTTTTCACAATTGTCTGCTAATGGCACTATTTCTTTGCTTGCCTTGAAAAATATTCTTGAACTTCTTCACCAGTTGGCTAAAATGATATGTTTGCAATCTCAGCGAAGCGCAACATACCGGAAAATGGTCTCAATAGCTAATTAGGGGCCCTGTAAAAATTACTTAAAGTTCTTTTTTAATATTTTGAAACACCCTTCGTTAGGATCCGTAAGATTTGCCCCCTACCCTATTTTACGTAATTTTTGCCGACTAAATTGTTTTCCGTAAATTTATTTAGGGGACATCTAAAAATAAGGAATTTATGATTTGGACAGGGGGTAGTAAGATCTTATTATTTCTTATGAATGACCAAAGTAGTTTATTTTTCAACTAAATGCTATTGCATAGTTCATATTTTAACCAATAAAAGATTTTTATTTTAAATGAAAAATAATTTAATTGAATCAAAAAGGGCGTATAATGAGCTTTCTACAATACAGTTGAATTTTCAACCCAGCAGTTAAATTTTTAATAAAAGAAATGAGTTTTTTAACACAGAAGATTAATTTTTTAATAAAAAAGATGAATTATAAATAAAATACATACTTTTTGAACCAAACAGTTTACTTTTCAACAAATAGGATTAATTTTTCACTCGAAAAGACAAATCTTTAAAAAATCACATCAATTTCCAACTAAATAATTTGAACAATGAATGTGATGTTAGTCAACATTTTATTTATTTAATTTTTTGTTTATATTTTTTCCGTTTCTAAAATTTTGTAATAGAAATGGAGAAGTTCAATTTTTATTCGTTAGAATTAATTTTCAACGAAAAAATCGAATTTTCTACAAAAAATTTAATTTTGTACTATATACTTGAATTTTCTAGCAAATTGTTCTATTTTCAAAACAAAAAGACGCATTTTCTACAAAATAGTTGCACATTAAATCCAAGAATATAAAATAGTTAAAATAAAAATAAACTAAAAATAGTTAAGTTTAAAATAATTAAATATAGTTATTTTCATATGAAAATATTAATTTTTAACAAAAAAAAGAATTTTCAACTGAAATCATGAATCATCAACCAAGAAAAATGAATTTTTGAGAAATTAGTTTCATTTTTAATGAAGGAGTTGAATTTTCTGCCTAAAAAGATGTATTTTCAACGAAAAATGTAATATTCGATATTTCAACAGGAAAATATTTTAATATAAAATAAAAAACAAGGCGATTAAACAAAAACAAATGAGTTTGCAACAAAATACTTTAATCGTTAACTAAATTATAATATTATGTTTCAAACATGCAGTTCCATTTAAAAATATATATATATTTTACCAAACCAGATAAATTTTTCAAAAAAATACATAAATTTTCAACATAAAAGTTAATTTTCAATCGAAACAAAATATTTGAATTTTTAACCAAAAAAATTGTTAGTAAAAAACATTCAGTCAATTTTCTCAATTTTCAAGCTAAAAATATAAATATCAACAAAATAGTTGAATTTTCTGCGAACAAGTATAACTTTTAAACATAATTCAAGAATTTTCAACAAAAGAATTCAGTTGCTGACCAAATAATAAAATACGTAAGAAAAATATGATTTCTTAACCAGCAATTCAATAGTAGACTTTTCAATCAAAAAGAATGAACTTTCAATAAAAAATAGATATGTTCTTATTGGATTTTATTAATTGAAATAGCATTTAAGTAGATATACGAGAAAAAGAGAAGATTCGGGACTATTTTTTTTAATTTGTAATCAACGGATATCCTGAAAGGAGTAAATTATGATATTTACAGGATATCTCGTATGCGTCTACGGGACGTTTAATGTCATAGTTGAAAATATTTGAATATCCCAGAAACGTCCCATAGCTATTCCAGAAATGTCCCATAGGTATCCGAATTTCCGCCTTGCAGGTTATCCGACGGGTTATCCCTGGGGCAACCTGGAACATAAATGGAATTAATTGGGATATCTAGGTATATTTTATTGCTATGAGGATACTATCTTTTTCCCTGAAATGAGTCGGAGGCAAATCTAGTTTCTCATATCTAAATTCCAAAATTGCACACGTAAACCTGTGTTTTTTTTAATAAAGTCACAAAATCCTTTGCAAAATAGGTGTCTTGTCACCTGACGGTCGTTGCAAGTCCTTCGACGCAGACGCAAACGGATACACCCGTAGCGAGGCCATCTCCATAGTTTATCTTCAAAAAGCCAAAGACGCCAAGAGAGTATACGCAACCTTTATCTACGCAAAAACAAACTGCGATGGTTACAAAGAACAGGGAATCACCTTCCCATCCAGTGTAATGCAGGGCGTTCTCCTTCAAGAATTTTATCAAGATTGTGGACTCCCTCCGACTATTCTGGATTACGTTGAAGCTCACGGAACTGGTACAAAAGTAGGAGATCCTGAAGAAGTAAACGCTCTGGATAAAGTTTTCTGCACTGGACGTAAAACTCCCTTGATGATTGGGTCCATTAAGTCCAATATGGGTCACTCTGAGCCCGCGAGTGGTCTTTGTTCTGTCGCAAAGGTAAAAACATCTTTGTGTTACAAATTCTTATCCAAAGGGTTGAAAACTCGGCTTTTGAGTGTATATAAGAGTTCAGGAATTTGAAGATTCCAAAAAATCTTAATGATTTTAAAATATTTCAAAGATTTCTTTACAAATTAGGCTAGAGCTTACAACTTTGACCCGATTTCAGCATTAAAAAAAAAAGTTGACTAAATTTCTAAGAGATTTGTGTGACATATTTCGTTCCTTTAAGAAATATGTTCAAAAATGTGTTCACAATTAATAATATATGAATTTTAATAGCTGATAAGAATTAATAATTTTTAAAATAAATTTGACAAACAAATACAGATTTTCTTCTATTTTCAACCAGCAAATTTCATTTTTGCAACGGACTCACTTTTAAATAGCTTTAAAAAATCCTTCGCTTATGATACTTTATCAATCAAAATTAAATAATTGTGAATTTTAATAAGACATTCACATCTTGAGTTCTTATGAACAAATGAATTTTGTTTTTTTTTTTTGTTACAAAATCGACTGCTATTGATTCCGAAAGGATCATATTTGTCTGAATACTTTATAAGGCCACAAAATTAGTTCTTTGTGTAAATTAACTTTGATATAAAAATACAGATTTTCCTACATTTTCAACTGGCCGATTTAGTTTTTCCAACGAAATAAATTTTAAGTAACTTGGAAACATCCTCCCTTTATGATACTTCGTCTATCAATAATAATTTTTCATTTTATAAAAACAATTATAAACATATTTATAAACAAATTAACAACTTGATTGCTTATAAACAAAAGAATGTTGTTTTTTTGTTACCAAATATACTGCTATTGATTCAGAAACGATCTTATTTATGAGAATACTTTTTAAAGCGACAAATTTTTTCCTTAATTTAAATTTTATTTATTTTATTTAACTGACAGATTTCGTTTTATCAACGCAATGAATTTGAAATTACTTGGAAAAATCATTTGCTGATGATATTTTTCCAATGAATAATAACTGTTTATTTTATTTAAAATTTTATAAACAAATTCACAATTTGACTACTTATAAACAAATGTATGTTGTTTTTTGTTACGAAGTCGAGTGCTATTGACTCGGAAAGAACCTTATTTATCAGAAGGCTTCTTCAGGTGAAAATATTTGTTCTCTTTTTAAATAAATGTGATAAACAAATACAGATTTTCATGGATAAATAATCTTCAGTTGGTCGATTTCATTTTTTAGCGGAATCAATATTAAGTAACTTGGGAAAATCCTTCGCTCATGATACTTTATCTCTTTATAATAATAGTTAATTTTATAACGAGTTTTATAAACAAATTTAAACTTGACTACTTGTTAACAAATGTATGTCATTTTTTTTATGAAATCGTCTGCCAATTACTCACAAACGACCTTATTTATTGGAAGACTTTGTGAAAGGACAATATTTCTGATATATTTAAATATATTTTATATAAAAATGTGATTACAGAGTAAAGATTGAAAGAACTCTACATCTACAAGCACTGCAACAAAAGCCACCATAGATAGTACAATTTAAATTGTTAAAATAAACAGTTTATCACTCTTAAATAATTAGGAAATCTTGGATTTTTCACTAGAATTGTTTATAAAAGAAATTGTAGCTCGTTGATAAAATTACATTAGAAAAGTCTATGGTCAAGTTATTTAGAGTTAATTTCTTTGAAAAACGAAATCTGCTGGTTAAAAGTTGACGTAAATATATATTTGTTTATAAAAATTTATTTAAGTACATGACAAATATTGTCGCCTGATAAAATCTCCTAATAAATAACGCAATTTCTGAGTCACTGGCAGTCGATTTCGTAAAAAACATCTTTATGTTGACAAGTGGTCAAGCTGTGAATTAGTGAATTTGTTTATAAAAATATCTATAAAATAAACAATTATTTTTGGTTGGTAAAGTATCATAAGCGAAGGATTTCCCTCAGTAATTTGACATTGATTGCATTGAAAAAATGAAATATGTCGGTTGTAAATTGACGAAAATTTCTATTTCTTAACAGATTTTTATAGAGAATTGATAATTGTTATAAAATATTAACAAATCGCGCATATTATTTATTTAAGAAATTTTGTTGATAATTTTCTAAAAATTACTTTACAATTATAAAAAAAATTTCAGAAATGAATAATATGCACGAAAATTCTGAATAGAATTTTAAAAACGGTATCTAAGCATTATTTTAACGTATATTCTGAACAAAAAATTAAAAAATAAAATCTCCTAGTATTTTTATTCTTGAAATAGCACTTTGACTTATTAATTTTTTTAATAAAAATAAATGGAGTTTTTAAAATGTTTAAATCTGCTAAATTTTATATGTTAGTCCAGAAAAACTTGTACTATCCCACCTGTGCTTCAGTCAGATCCGCTTGTTCTTATCATTGAATTTTGCCAAAAGGTGGTTATAGCAATGGAGACTGGCCAAATACCTCCGAATTTGCATTACAAACGACCAAGAGAAGGTGTCAAGGCTTTGGAAGATGGGCGCCTCCAGGTCATTAGTGAATTGACACCCTGGAATGGTGGCTATGTTGGTATCAACTCCTTCGGTTTTGGGGGAGCCAATGCCCACGTTTTGCTAAAGTCCAATGCAAAGGAGAAGATCAACGGCGGAGCACCTAAGGATGACTTACCCAGGCTTGTTACTGTTTCTGGACGTACTGAAGAGGCAGTCCTCTCAATCCTCGGCGATGTAGGTTTTAAAGAAGATTCTATAAAATTATTAATTATCATATAAAATTATTCTAAGTAAAGAAATGGAAATTATGACAAGTTTCTCAATTTATGCCAGGTTGAGAGCCGTCCAGTAGATGTGGAACAAGTCAAACTGCTGCATGATATTCATAGCGAAGACATTCCAAATCATTTGTACAGAGGCTACACGATCGTTGGTGGTCGGGAGGTTGGAAGTAGTCCGATTAAGGAAATTCAGCATTATCCGGAAACCAAAAAACCAGTATGGTTCGTTTTCTCTGGAATGGGTTCTCAGTGGCCTGGCATGGGTAAATACTGTTTTATCATGAAAAATAATATCCTGTTTAGATCTAACCTGACCTCACCGATTTTTATAATTTTTAAATATATTGTAGTGCTTGACAAAATAAGAGATACGTATTTTCTATATGCAGACATCCACTTTTAAGTGGTGAAAATCTCTAAAGTAAACATATTTGTCATAAGAAGCTTAACATAGTAAGTATATTTTTGACCCAAGGGATTGCAACGCTTATCTTATATTTTAAAAAACTACATTTTTTATAAATATTTTTTTATCATGAAAATCAGAGTATGAATTAAAAAAATTAAGAAAATCATTTTCGTTAACTATATCAAATATTTGAGTTGATGTGTTTCAGGATTTTTCAAATAACCACCCCCAACTACTGTTAACTACCGCTTAAAGTGATGGACCACATACAAAAACATAATATTTTTTTCTTAAGATTTATTCCACGTGCATTAAACGGGTGAAAAAGTCGCCCCTAAAAGTGGATTATCCAATATAACTCGATATTTAATTAATATTTTGGAATGGAACAAAATGAACAATATTTTTTATAAGAAGCCCCATATATAAGATGTAAATTTGGCCAAACGGGGAGCAACCTCTATTTTATAATTATGAATCAACTATTTTCTCATAAATATTTTTATCATAAAAATCAGGATATAAACTATTTACCCCTAAAAGTGGATTCTCTAGACCAAATCGAGTTTTAATAAATATTTAAGCAAAATGAAAAAATTTCATATGACCAAAAACAAATAATAACAAAATTACGTTAAAAAATATTTTCTTTGTGTACTTCATTCGTTTAAAAATTTCAAATCAATCTACACTAGTTTACATAAAGCTAATACCAATACGAAACCCTTTTGTCGTATTACATTTTTTTTAATCATCCCTGCATGAAGAATTTTTTTCTTTGAAATGCATATATTTAATGAGTTAATAAAATATAACATATTTCTAATTGTATATTAGAGTTACTATTGTATTTATAATCAATACAACAATCATTTGTGTTATTATTTTTTACGTTATCGTTTATTTTTTTTATCTAACTTATTATTAATATTGTTATTAATACTACTTTCCGACAAATTTATAAATATTTAATTTTTAATGAATATTTAAAATATTAATACTTAACTCAACTGAAGCCAAAAGTTATTTTTGTATACACTGAAACCGCATTTACATCTGCCCTCACTTATATCCTCTCGCGCTTAATATCCCTGCCACAGCTCTCATTTATATCAGCTTGGTTGGTGTACAAAATCATTATGTTTGAAAGATTTTTACGAAGATTATGAGTGCGGTCGACACTTTGTAGAATAATATACCGTAACTTAAATATGAAATAAAAAGACAAAGGGATGGGGCTTCTTATAAAAACTAATTTTTAATCAGTTTCATTAGTAAATATTAATGAAGCTTCGAGTTGTTAAATCGGAAAATCCACTTTTGGGAGTGACTTTCCTACCCCTTTAATACTACTATTGCAAAAAATGTGTAATTCATTTATATTTGTTATAAATCACATTCTGTTCACACGTGGAATAAATCTTAAGAAAAATGATTTTTCTGCCTATTTACATGTGGTTCATCAGTTTAAGGGGTAGTTAACAGAAGTTTAGATTTTTAAAATATAAAATAACAGTATCAACCCCTTTGGCGATAAATAAAACTACTATATTAGGCTTTTTATTACAAATATTCTCCACTTTGTTTCATTCAAAAATATCTATTAGATGCCGAAACATATCAAATCAATTATTTTTAAAAGTTAACTTTAGGCGTGGTTTTCATCCCTCAAAAGCGGATTTCGGCACATATAAAAAATGCGCCTCTCGTATTTTGTCAAGTACATTTTTATATGTA
>JAAAKG020137011.1:0-13023 GCA_010014905.2 Druon quercuslanigerum
TGACCGCCGAATTTTTCCGATCGGCAATCGTGCATCTTCGGCCTTTCGGATTCAGAAGAGGAGAAGTTGGTTGCGCGAGCAATTACAGTCGTGTGCTACGCTACCACCTCTTCGCAACCACTTTACTACTACGGACAGCCTGAGGTAGAGAACATTTTAACTGGCTTTAATTTTTAAATCTGGAATGGAATCGGATCCTAACTGGTCCTTATATGAGAAATGGTTTCAGAAAAGAAGTTTTTAAAATCTTATGAACCGTCCTTAACCGGCTAACCTTAACCCGTCCTAACCTATGTTTTCTGACCGGCCCTAATCGGGTTCTATCCAGCGATCGAAAACAGAAATCAAATATTGTCGAAGACCGAAGTTAGTGTCTAACTGGTCCTTAACCGACTTCTATGGTAAAAGGCACTTGAAACTTGTGTATTCTCTAACTGTTTATGAACTGGGTTCTATCCGGAATTTGGAAAAAATAAAAATGCTAGTTTATTCCATTTTTGATTAACATTTAATATATTTATGCTAATTAATGATTATTTATACCTTATTTTCAATAAAAACTTTGTTTATTGTATTTTTATTATCATTCGTTTAGACGATTCTCCACTTCATTAAAATTCTTTATACTTCAATAGTTTCCAGTATTTATATTTTTAATTTAAAGTAGAAACAAAGTGTTTCAAATGAAGATTTCAATAATAAATTCGAATAACCAATGAAGCAAGTAACTCATTTCACAAATATTCACTAAGAAGAATCAGAAGTGTCTTAAAAAAGTGTTTTCACGTATTAAATATATTATATCTATTACAATTTAAATTTGTATTTTATTGTTAAAATTTTAGTTTGCAATACTTTTTTCCTTCTTTAATTCAAAAAAGTAAATACTAAAAACTATTGAAGAATAAAGAATTTTAATAAAATTCACAATTATCCAAACGAGTGATAATAAAAATACCATAGAGTTTTTCAAGGATGGAATAAAAAAGTATTTCGATCAATAAAAAAAGTGCGGATAGCGAGAATCGAAAGCGCGACCTTGCGGCTATCAGCCAATCGCTCTACCAGGGATCTACTGACGCATCAAAAGAATCTTGCATCGGCTCGATTAGTATGCGTTTTTAATTTTTAAAATGCATTTTTGTCAAAATTGGGTCAGAATTGCGTCTTCTTGATTTTTCTCAGAAAACCTCTTATATGTACCTTTCATTCAGGAGAGTATCAATTTAAACAGAAAAAGCAGACCTAAAGGTCCCCTGGTGAGCTTAATCTGGAATTTGGGAACAGAAATTAAATATTCTCCAAGTTCAAGCGGGTTCTATCCGGCAGTTGATCATAACCGTGTACTCCGATTATCCCATGAGTGCAAACAGAAACCAAATAATGTTAAAGACCGAAGTTAGTTTCTAACTGGTCTCTAATTGGTTCGTAAAAGGAACTTGAAACTGGCGCGTGCTCTAACCAGTCCTAACCTGGATAGTATTCTAAATACGAATTATTATGAATTTCCATTTCAAGAATTAACACTATGAAAAAATGATATTCTTTTCACTGAGTTTTCAAAAAATAATTTGAATAAGAAAAATCATTAATATCATTATCTTAAAAACGCATTTTAGAAATTGATATTGTCAGCATGAAGTTGAGAGAAACCTAAGACGCACAGAAAACTATGAATTCATTATTCTTGATTTTTCATATAGTTTCGTTTGAGAATACTCCTCGATTGTTTTCGCCATTTTTTGACCGAGCCGAAAGGTTATGTTTCACAACATTTTAAATAAAAGTCAACTCTTTCTATTTTTAATTTATACTATATTCACCCGTGTAGAAATTTCTCCGGTAGACGCTAATACAACAAGGATTCTGGCCGGATCCCGGCCGGGCTACCCTTGGCTGGGTTTCATGGACAGAAACCGGGCGGGAGCCAGCCAGGCTACATTTCTCTCGACTAACGTAGTTCGGAGCCGCCCGGTAAAAATTGTGCTTCAATGTTCTTGCCAGGATTGGTTCACTTGATGAAGCAACATTTGTTAACCGCTTTGTGGGCGCATTACACGACCAGATCCCGGGTGGTATTGAAGCTGTGATCCGACCAGTTTACTTTGACGTTTTTAGCCGGACCCAGCAGATTCCCCGACCAGCGCCCGGGTAAAACCAGGGCTATCCGACCGGGACCCGGCCAAATCCCTGGTTGGATTCCTACATGGGCGTACTATTAGATTGAACTATTAGATTTAAAGACTACTGAGATATAGAATTATAAAATGCGGTTATAAAAGAATGTTATCAGTTCATAAAAAAATCTGTTTTTATAAAAAGTCAATTTGATCATTGATCGTGATAAAATGTTGACTCTATCTATTAAAAAAAAGTCTGAAGCAACAAATCCCTTTTAAAAAAGGGCCAAGTTACTTGTCATACTGTCCTGAGTTTTCAAGCGACGACGGTTTGTCGAGACTTTTGCCAAATATTTCATCATGTAAGTTAGCCGTGGGGTTTAGTTGTTAAGGAAAGCGTTAGTGCTTTAGGTAAGTTAGGTTCGAATCCCGCCGCAGCCGTTCCGATTTTTCATAGCGATCAAGCGTGCGATTGTGTATGTAGTGGATAAATTAAGTATATAATAATAAAAATAATTATTGTACGCGTGTGTTCGTATTTAATTGTATTAAATTAGTATCTTAAGTTCCTCCTTCTGAGGGCTACATCTTTTGGCGGAGTAAGTTATTTTTCATATAGTCGTTTGAGATTCTAATATGCTTTGTATGGCAACTTCAAAAACATGTGTTCGCTCTTTCGAATAAAATGTATTACTATAGCTTTAACTTCATTTATCAACTATGATATAGTCAATTTTAAATTCTCGCAAGTTTTGTATGAGTTAATGCAACATCCTTTCCATTTATTCAAACAAAAATATTACCTTTGACGGCCGAAACCAACTACATTAATTTTTAATACGCAAACCCTGTTTTCCCTATTTTAAAACGATATTATACTAAATTCTTATTCATTTTTATCATTTACTCTTACAAAAAGTTTCACAGTGCACATGAGGAGAAGAATGCATGCTTTTTACATTATCATGCTAACACCTATTTCCAATTGCAAATAGACGTGATAAGTAGTGTAACAAATGCAAATTCATTGACATAAGTAGCCAAAAAATAGCTGGAAAAAATTAATCCCATTTTACTATGTAAAACCACTTTATTGTAATATTTTCCCTTAACTATATTGTTGAAAAAATATTTTTATTTGCCGCAACGCTTTAAACCACCACTTTACCAAGATTAACTAATATTTTAACTTTTAGTATCTTTATTTACTATTCTCAATGATTTCTTATGCATTTAAATAAAGCGAAAAATACATTTCAATTACACGTTCATTGTGCATAAAGTTGAAATATTCGTTGACGTCCGACTGCATGAAGATATTGGTTGTTAAAAAAGTCTTTTGAGGGCTTTTTCACTCCACTCTAGTGTAAAACTATTTCTGACTTCAAGATACTTCAGGATATGTTAGTGACTTCAGAAGATTTAACTTACTTCAGAACCGAGGTGAAAAAGGTATATATTTATATAGTTTATATTTAATAGACCGGGAAAGGATATTTTCCATTTGTTTTATACATTTTTCTGTGTAAAATAAATAAAAAACTATATATAAACCTTATATGATGTTTCCATCTGGGAAGATTTCAAGTGAGTTCGGGAGAATTCAAATGCCTTCAAATGACTTCATGTGAATTCACGTTTTTTAAAGTGACTGCACGTGAATTCACGTGACTTTAAGTGACTGCATTTGAATTCAAGTAACTTTATGTGAATTCAAATTACTTCAGATATTTTAGGCGACTTCAAGTGAGTTCAGGTGATTTTAAGTAACTTCAATGATATATCTTGATTGAATTTGTTTACTAAGGATATCGCAAGGTGATTCCACATGCCAATAAATTTATTAAACAATTTTTAACCACGTAAAATACCTCCGTTTTCGATATGATAGTGTGAGATAGCGGAGAATTGTGATTTTGATATTTTTGGAGATAAAGAAAGATTTTGGTGGAAGTTAAGGTAAGGTTGGGTTGAGGTTAGTGACAGGGTGGATGGACGAGGTTTGTCGTAGCACAGCGGGTAGAGAGGGACAAAGGCAAGGCAACTGGAATGGTAGGCCCTTCAAATGAAAATACCCGTAACTGTAGTTTGGATGAGTCATCTGTTACTTTTACGAATCTTTAAAATGGGATTCAAATAGCGCTAATTCTCGTTGTTTTTAAAGACATCTATTATGTTTAATAGCTACAAAATAGATAATCAATAAACACCATCATATTCAAGGGCATTTGAGACTAATTTAAAAGATTCGTAAAAGTCACAGATGACCTTTTCGAATTGCAGTTACGGCTATTTCCATTTGAAGGGCAGAGTTCGGCACAAAGTACGTTCGGTACAAACTATGAAACTCGTCGAACCGTCGCTATATGGAGACAGAGAACGATAGAAGACGGAATAGTTTGAATGCAAAAGAAAACAGAGCTGAGACTACAGATCCGATGGTAAAGGAAAGATTGAAAGAAACACGAAAATAGGTAATAGAAGTAATAGGGGTATCTGAAAAAAGACCGTAGGAAAGGGAAGAGGAAATAAAGAAAGAAATTAGACAGGAAATGACCGTACTTAAAGAAGAAATGATGAAATGGGAGGAAGTCAGGGAAAAGCTAGAGAAAAGGATGCAGACGCTGGAACAAAGACTAGAGGATCATGAAGATCCAATTAAATAGGTAGACATTTTGGCAAGTATGGTAAAAAAATATACAGCTCAAACTCAGAGTTTGGAGTTTGGAAGAATAGGAATGAGAAGAAGAAAAGGCTAAGAAAAATAGAACAAAAAATAAAAAGAAAGAAAGAGAAGAAAGCAAAAGAATCAAAGCGATAAAGGGTGTAAGATTAGAGGGAAAGAAGCTGAAAAAAGGTATGGAAGAAGTACTGAAAAGAATAGATGCTAAGGTAGAGATAGAAGAAGTGCGAAGTGTAGGAAAGGAAAAACGAAGAGAGGAGAAAATAGAACTAGCGAAACTAAAGAAATAGGATTATAAGGGAGAAGTGATGACAAAGAAGAGGATGTTATATGGATTCCAGAAAAAATAGAGGATGATTTGACATGGGTAGTAAGCAATGTGCAGTATAGGTTAAGGAAAATAGCGGAAAAGGAAAAAACGGGAAAAATAACGTGGGTTAAGTATGGGAGAATACTGATAGAAGGTGTATGGTGGGATTGGGACGGGGGCAGGGAAGAGTTATTAAAAAAATAATGTGTCGGGAAACTAGGATAGAATTTAACAAGAGATATAGAAATATGAAATACTAGGAAACAAAAAGAGACATGGAACGAAATTAGGGAAGATTCGAGGATATCCTACTGGATATTTCTTGTCAAATTTCTCTCAGATTGTGGAATAATGCCCAAACGAGTTACGTACAACAACTTCTTCCAGCTCGACCATTCTTCGGGGAGATCATTATCGTGAGTGCACGAGTGGTGCGGCTATTGGAAAGAAAGCACATTGAGTTCATGAGTAATTTGATTCAGTGGAATGTAGTATTAATGATGGAGACGTAGCTAGATAAATAGGGATGGAAAAGAGTAAGGTTTCTACCTTACGTATAGTGGGAACTTATGTACCATACAGCAGCGCTCTTACAAAATTGCAAAAATTCAAATTGCTATTTGTTTCCAAAAAAAATCTAGTCGGGACGATCGATAGTGCATTTAAAGGTGTAGAGTAGTACTATGTCACAACGTAAGTAAAAATATGTTAAAATTTTTTGTGCTGTTGCTATAAAGTACCCAACTTGGCCAAAATGGTCAATGTTGTCCCCTTTTGCCCCGTTTATCTCAAAAACCTGACGTGCTAGGAAAATTCTAAGATCAGATTCGGTTTCAGCGCAAAAAATTATATCGAATGTCACTACCACATCATAAAAAAACTTTTCAGGTTTGGCCATTATAATGAAAAATGGAAAAGCGCCTGGGACATATGAGATTACAGATAAGGTCTGGAAATATGGTGGAACTGAATTAAAGTAATGAGCATGGATAATGTGAAATAGAGTATGGAAAAATTCTAGGGAAGCGACACATATGCCAACTTTGTATACAGTTTATGTGACTGGTTTTTCGAAGAGGTTGCAGAAAGCAGTTGGTGAGAGAGATAGAGCCACCGAATCAGATAGGGTTCAGAAAATGGATCGGGGCAATGGAAAACATATATGTTCTAAACTATCTATTGAATAAGAGGATGAGAAGGAAGAATGGAGCAATGATAGAAATGTTTGTGGAATAGAATGGGGGCGTTTGACTAAATGGACCGATGTGAGATAGAAAAAGTTATGGTAAAAAGGGGGATACGAGAGGGATTAATAAAGAGAGTATCGGAAATATTTAGAGAGACAAAAAGCTAATTTTTATTTGATGTATTAATATTAGACTTGGAAGAAGAAATAAAGTGAAAAGGGTGGGGAGGAGCTACAATAAAGAATGAAAAGATATATACACTGGCATACGCAGAAGATGTAATATTGACGGATGAGGATACAGAAGGGATGGCGGGCTTTATTACAGGATTAAAGTAACTCTTGAATGTGATACATTTGTATTTAAATGTAGAAAAGACCAAGATAATGAGGTTTAGAAAAAGAGGGGAAAAAGAAAGAATATACGGGGATTGGAACGTAATAAATTAGAAGAATTAAAAGAGTGTGAATAATTGGGATATACCTTGCAAACAAAGGGAGACTATGTAGCTCATGTAAAAGAAAGGATAAAAAACAACAGGGGTAGTGAAACATATATGGGGGATAGGAGAAAGAAGGTTAAAAATTGGAGAGAGAGTATGTAGTTATTTGAAACACTAGTATGGCCGGAATTAGGTAATGAAGAAAAGAAATGGTTATGAAAAGAAAGGAAAGAGATTGGGTGTTTACGAGAAAGTTATATAAGGTGGACATTAGGGATTGCCTGGAGGACAGCGGAATATATGGTCACAGAAGAAGTGAAAAGGGTTTAATAAAGTATCAGAGGGAGAAAGAGGTCATGGAAATTTAAGACGAAGCTGAGGGAGTTACAAAGAGAGTTGTTAACAAGAAAGTTTTTGATAAAGGTAGCAAAAAGGAGAGGAAGGGCAATAGAATTAACGAGATTTGAAGAAGAAAGGAGGGAGCTCTTTAATGCTAGAGATATAAAAGCCGGGACTGGAGTAAACTATAAAGAATTGAAAAAAGGGAGAGGGAAATACAATTAATAGAAATATGGGGTATGATTTAGGAATACAAATATAACACATGGCATAAGATAATAAAAGAGGAAGGTGTGCCAAAGTATTTAGAAAAGGGATGGGGAGAGAGAAGATCTACCAGAATAGCAAGATTAAGATTGGGAAACGAGGTGAGGGAAGGGATTTTTTGGGGAAAGAAAGATAACAGAAAGTGCAGAACCTGTGAGTGGGAAGAGAAAATACGAGCGAATGTGCTCGATAAAAAGCAATTCTTTAGTTAGAAGATAATAAGATTTACGAGTTCCGTACTTCAACATGCCACTTACTTGAGGGTTATGATATTATCCAATAATTTTAATCTCTTCTCTTTAATAAAGCGATGAAAAAATACTGTCTGTTAGGATTTTTCGGAATTTCAATTTGATGTTATCTGTGTGCCTTTGTTGAATCATATTAATGCTTTTGATAATTTCATAAAGTCTGCTATTATCGGTACACTGTATGCAGAGTGCCGGCAGTCTCTGTGGATAGATGAGCGAGCCATGTAGCTAGATCTTGATTCTCGGATGGGTTTCTCTTTTGAAAGTGTATGTATATATATTTTCTGTTGGCAAGATAAGAGTGTATAAAATAAATAAGCCCTCTTGTAAAATTGTAATTTATTAGTTTTCTGAGAAGTCTCAAAAGCTTTTTCTACATCGAGGAATACAGTGAGTTTAAGCATCATGTGTTGGGTAGATTGACCTTTTCTAAAACCATGTTGCTGTAATTTAAGTATGCTGTTTTCCTCGAGGTGGTAGTTTACGCGAGTGAATATTTTTTTTCTACAAATTTTGCTCATGTATGCGCAGGTATGTAGGTGGATGGTTGGTATAGATCCTTGTCTTTTTTCTCAGAAACTAGAATATGAGCTATTTTCCAAGTTACAGGAAAGTAGCTTCGTTGAATACACACATTGAACAAAAGTACCAGGAACTTTATGCACGAGATCGGAAGCTTTTTGAGGACTAAAAGGGAAATTAAATCCAAGCCGGGTGCTTTTTTATTTTTAGTATTTTTAATGTATTTGGTTATTTCTTTATAGGTTATTTTCTTGAAATTATCGGTGTTTCGGATTTTGAGGCTCGTCCTGTGAAGCAAAGTTACTTTCATAATTAGCAGCGAAAAGATTTGCTTTGTTGGGTGGAGAAAGTACAAATGTTTGATCTGGTTTTATGAGAGTGGGCTTGGAAAAATTGTTCGCCGCTTCATAGGCTACGCGTATTAACGCCCTTAATATGAAGCTTGATCGAACTAAGAAGATACAGGCGCCCATTCGGGGAAGCACCTCAGCCATTTCAATGAACAAACAAGTACATGGAAATGTTATCAGCGGGTTCCACTTGGAGGTTGTTGCTTCTAGTGCTTCTAGGGGTTTCGTTAGGGCTTTAGTATTACGATGTATAGAGTGCTCTTTAGTTTGATGTTTTCTGACTTCCTTATTCCAATTTTTCATCTGTGCTCCTGCATTTTAATTGCTATTGTTTTACGCAGGTGATTGATTGTGTTTTTGAGAATGCAGCTTTGAGTTTTTCTATGGGTTTAGCAGAGTTTATTACGGGTATCGACAAGATCTTCATTCTCGGGGCTGAGAGGTGGATCGAATTTGTTGACGGTAGACAGAGGGACCGAAGCGTGAATTTCAGTTTTTATACTCGAGGTAAGATTAGTTAGGGCTTCGTCAATATGAGTAGATTTTGTTAGCGTAGCCTTAAAATTAACTTGAGTTTCTAGAGTGGAATTGAATATTTTCCTGTTCGCTTTTGCGAAGTTATAGCGGGGTGTGACTCGGGCCTTTTGAAAATTAGTGGTTACCTTTGTCTACGATAATATTTATTGAGGGTATTTTTGCCGGTCCTGTGGATGTTTTTGTATCGTCAGCATTTCGCGCGTCAAGGACTACTTTGGGGTTGGATAGTGCCGCGCTTGCCACTGACGTTCTCGACATCCTACTGCTTCCTCTGATTAAGGTGTTCGAGGATTGGACACAGCTGGCGCTGTCCGAACCATTACTGGGCGCTTTGGCGAGCTTGCGCTTTTTTAACTTTTGATGTTATTATAGAATAGCTGTCTTCTATTTCCATCTTGCACCTACTACCTGTTTGACAGGAAACTGGGTTTGAGCTCTGTGACATTCTCACAGAGCGCAAGCTGTGATTAATCAACTTGATGCGTCTGATAGACCCGAATCTATCATCTACCATGAGCCTAGCCCTACTTGAACAATTCGACACTCGTTTTTAAGGGTACGGAGTACTTAGGACGATTAATCTCACTAGCGAGAAAGGATTGCACCAGCGCTGCAAACTGACCAAAGGCTGAACTAATGCCCTCAATTGGCCTCCGCGGCTAAAGGGGCATTAGTAGCTGAAAATTTAAATTATTATCTCACACAGTATAGAGGTGATATGATTCACAGCTTCCAAATCAAATTGAAGTTATAAAATTGAAAACTAACAGCAATGAGCATACAATATTTAATTGACTCATAGAATTATTAAAAGATAGACAGCAATGGTAGTTTATAGCGATACAGAAAATGCATTTATTGTATAAATTCAATTGCATCTAAGAAAATAATAATAATAATAATAATCAAATCTGGGCTGCAGGAACTTTAGAAAACCCTGAACATAATCAGGGTTATCTGGAGCTTCTTATGTAGCCCAGCTGCAGTTACTGTGAGCTCACGAGATAATGTGCACGCCATTCTTGCGATCTCCAGACTGTGTACATGTATCCTGTGTAAACACAGCCTGGTGCTGAACATTCTATGAGCCCTCTAAAGGTTCTCTAGCCCGGCCACAGTTACTGTGTGCTTACAAGATAACATGCATGCTATGTTTGTAATCTGTTGACAGTGTGCTATATTTTGCTTTCGTTTTTGTTTAGGGCTGAAAAGTTTTTAATAGGTGCCAACAAGAAAAACAAAGTCCTAACACTCCGACCCCGGATTGTTATAAGATTCGGGTACTTGAAAAATGTAATAAATCACCTAATTGGAATCTCTAAAACAATGTAATTTGAATATTTATCAAATCTTTATTTCAAAAATCATATCTTCGATATATATTCTTTATCTATGTTCCAATTTACAATTTTGAAAATATTAAACTAAAAATCAGTATTAATCAACTCTTATGGCGAAATTAAAAACTTGGTAAACGTATTCTTATTTCGAATAGACGTTGTTCTGCTACTGCTACTGCCTATGTATTTTTGAAATACATGTAGCGTAGCAGAAATTAACCTAAAATATACGAACGCTGACCCAAATAGTGGATTCACAACATTTGAAAGACGCGCGGAAAACACGTGCTATGATTGGTCGAGAGAGGGAACAGTGGGCGGACTGAATGTGAAAGAATCCGGGGCAAAGTCGTGACAACAATCCGGGGTTTCAAACAATCCGAGTTACAACAATCCGGGTTCGGAGTGTATTCAGACGCCTAACATTTTTATTTCATCTATATAATATCTTTGTTTTAGGGACTAAAAAATTGATTTGACGAATTAATATGCAAGCTCTTACGCATATATACAGGATCTTATGTCTTAACACTATCCACTGTGGGATAGGCATTTCCGGCTTTAAACATGAGGTAAACATGCGAGCTAGATGTTGGTGTGTAGAAGGAAACTGCGTCTACCACAAGATCTTGATAACATCTGGTCCTGCAGCGGAAAAGTTCTAGGTACCCCTGTGCGCTTTTTTCACCTTCTCGGTAGCGTTTGGTAGAAATTCTCCCTTAGACGTTATAAGTTTTTCACAAAATTCCTGGAAGCGAATGATGTCATATCTGGAATCCTTTCCGTGAACAGTTTACCAAATGTTATGTAGTCGTTCACACACTGAACACGGGACACGATTTGAATCAGGCAAAGCTCTCGCAGCACCATAAAGTGAACAATTGATGATCCAGAGGTCGGACTCCTGCGAGATATCCAAGCGAAGGGGGGTAGCGGCATCGATTTCAGTCAGATCTTGGGGCTTAGGAGGAACCTGCATGTTAATGTTCCTCCTTGTCCTGAAATCACTATCATCTTCCAGAAGTTGCCTGGCTTTCGTGGTTGGTCTTAATGTCACCCTCTTCTCTTCAGCACCCTGAACTCTAGGACGATGAACACTGTTTGCCGACCCGTTGTCGGGTGCTCTGCACGTTCGATCTGATTGAATCGCATCTATAATTTTTTCCGTAGTGTCATTATCGTTCACACAAGCAGATAGAGAAAACGAATATGGGATGGAAAGTAGAGGTTGAGCTGTAGATGGTCGCCCGAGCGCGGATGCCCCACCCTAACTGGCTGTAGCGCCACTAGGCGTGCTATGAACAGTGATCCGGGACGGAAAAAATTTTGCCTAAAATGACGACAGAAACCAATAACGGGATCTTGTTTTTGTATAACATCTGACATGAAATAGCGTCGTCAGAAAATCCAAACTGCTAATTTTTACCAGAAATCTTGAAAAATATAACCTATATAGTCCCCATAAATTACTATGGTATTTCCAGTGCACCGTATGATATTAAACAGTCAACAAAACGCCCATGAAACTTTGACCCTTTCCATTCGGAAGGCTCTGCATGTACTGGAAAATGTACTGCGACCGTATTTGACCATTTTTGTGGCATGTTTGCATTTTTAGTTCATTTGAAGTTTACCTTTTCTCTCGTCTTTATTGCAAAACAATCAACTGTTGAACCATTTTTAAATAATACGCTTCACTCTATCATTTGTGTGCATATTTAATATATTTAAGGTTGAACATCCCAGTAATCGTGGCGGTCCCAGTAATAGTGAAACTGGATTACAATTTAATATATATTATTAAAAATATATGTTAAAAGTAACATTTAATAATAGAACCCACTTATTTTTAACATTTTATAATAATCAATAGAAATTGCAATTATTCAAATTGAATAAAAAGCAAGAAAATTTGCATCAAGATTACTGGGACTAAGGACGCGATTATTGGGACGTTCACCTTACTTTGTGAAAATCACTTCCAAAATATCTGCTGTCGAAGCTAATTGAAAAAAATATTAATTATCTGGTTAATTTGGAGAAATCACTTTTAAAATGAAGCGCCTAATTCTCTACCTCCAGTTTGGTATGAATGAGTTCATTTTACAATATAGCCTTTCAATTTTTGGCATTCTAAACATAAAATAATACAACTTTATAAAACAGATCCTTTAATAGCATGTTTTTACAATAATAATTAAACAATACTCTGTATGTATTGGAAAATGTACTTCGACCGTATTTGAGCATTTTCGTGTCATACATGGATTTGTACATCATGACAAGATTACTTTTTCTTTTATTTTGTTAAAAAACAATCAATTTTTCAATAATTGTTTAAATAGTACCCATTACTTTATCAATTGTGCATACTTTTTACGTATTTAATTTGTTAAAATTAATTTTTGAATATTTGTTTTCGAAAATAAATTTAAAAAATACAAATTAACCGATTTAATATTGTTTATTTATTATTTATAAAAAATGCTATTAAAGGGATCAGGTTTATATTTTATTAACGCTGTATTATTTTATGTTAAGAATGCCAAAAATTGAAAGATTCTTTTGTAAAATGAACTCTTTTCCACATTACCCTGCGTTCAGAATATATGCCAATTGAGAATGAACTTCAAAACCGATAAGAACTATGAATGTGTCTGTTCTTATTTGCTTGA
>JAAAKG020137012.1:0-13023 GCA_010014905.2 Druon quercuslanigerum
CTATTCTATTTCTGGGTAAAATCTTTTATCTTTTTTTAATGAAAATTAAACTATTTAGTTGAAAATTGATATTTTTTTATTTAAAAATTAAACTCCTTTTATGAAAATTTATGTAATTTGTGGAAAATTCATCTTTTTTGTAGAGAATTTATCTTATTTGTTTAAAATTTATCTTTTTGATAGGTATAGAATTCAAGTATTCTAGTTGAACATTAATCATTTTAGTGGAGAATATTCTTCAGTTTATTTGAAAGTTAATTTTTTTAACTAAAAATGTAACCGTTTAACTTTGGATAGAAAATTGATCTTTTATAGTTCAAAATTAAAGAATTTAGATGTAATTATGTCTTTTTTAATTAAAAATTCATTTATTTCGTTGAAAATTCACATATTTCGTTTTTTAAAAAAACCACGACTTTTTTGGTAGAAAATCAATTTTTTTGGTCGACAATGATTTTTTCCTTTTAAGTTAATTTCATTGTTTAAAAATTTTTCTTTAGGTTCTTACTTTAAGTATTCTAATTAAATATCCATCATTACAACTTCTTTTTAACAATTTTTTTTTTAAACATCATTTTTGTTGAAAATTCAACTATCTTTTTTGAAAATTAAACTATTTTGTTGAAAATGATTTTTTTTGTAAAATTTAAAGCTTGTTTCAAAACCATGAATATCCTTTGCTTGAAAATAAAACTTTGTTAAAAATTAGCCTCTTTGGATTGAAAATTCAAAAATTTGGTCAAATTATTTTCTCTCTCTTGAATGAAAAATATGTCCTGGTTGGTAAATCATCTCTTTTGGTAAAAATGTTGATCTTTTTTGGTTAAAAATGCATCTGTTTGGATAAAAATTAATTACTTTTTGTTAAGGATTTATTTAATTACTAGAAAATTCGTTTTTTTTTGGTTGAATTCTACTATTTTTTTCAACTATTTGATTGAAAATTGATCTTTATTTATTTAAAAAATAACCTCTTCAGATAAAAATTAATTTTTTTATTGATGATTCATCATTTTAATTACAAATTTATTTACTTTGTTAAAAAATGAGCTGTTTTATTGAAAAGTCGTTTCTTTTTTGGTTGAAAATAATTTTTTTTCTTTAACTGAAAATTCAAATACCACCCCAGTTAAATATTCCTTAATTTTAGTTAAAATTTCATTGTTTTTAGTAGAGAAAAGGTATTTTTTAGTTGAAAATTGATGTTTTGTTGTACATTTATTTTCTTAACTTAAAAATTAATTATTTATCTTTCGGTGTTGGCTTTTTTATTAAAAATTATTATTTTTGTTTTGCAATTCAACTATTTCAGTTGAAGATTCATTGTTTTAGTTCAAAACTAATTTTTTGTTTAAAATTCAACTATTCTAGTTGAGGATTTATTCTTTTAGTTGAAAATTCATCAGCTAAGGTCAGAATTAATTTTATCTTGCTAATCGATTTTTTTCTTATTCAAAATTCAACTATTTGGTTGTAAATTTATCTCCTTTAATTGAAAATTCAACAATTTTGTTAAAATTCATGGATTTTGTTGAAAATATGTATTTTTTATATTTAGAGAAAGATTTAAACAATTTCAAGGAATTTTAAGGGTTTTAATAATTTTAAGGAATTTAAAAAATTTTGCATGCGATTTAAATTAATTTCCCAGAATTTTGGGACATATGGAAAGATTTCACAGCACCAGTAATGTTATAGACATTTTTTTTAATGATTCCAAGAAATTTTATAAGCCTTCCAAGGATTTCAATGATTTTCTGTATTTTTAAAAGCGCTCAAAGTATTTTAATGGATTTGCAAGAATTAATTTACATATTTACAATAAGCGAGGGATTTGGAAGAGTTTCAAAGGTTTCAAGAAATTTTCAAATATTGTTTGCAATTAATTTTGGATTCACCCCGAATTTTTATTAATTTATCCTAAATTGCTTTATATTCTATAATATTCTCTTTAATTTTTCTTAACTCATTTCAAACTCACTCCATTCAATTAACTTTTTTATCTTTTTTATTGCTTTTAATTCAATTGATTGTTTTTTAAATTCAGTTTTATTTTTTATGAATTTTATTGAATTAATTTAAATTCCTTAAAATTGTTTCGTAGCCAATAGTGTTTTTGTTACTGTTAAAAATTAGTAGTGTTTCAAAGATTTGAAAAAATTTGAAATTCATCCTGAATTCTTAATAACTTATCTTATATTGTTTAAAATCTTTTTAAATTCCCTTGAGTTTTCCTAAGCTCATTTCAAAGTTACTGAATTCAATTAAGTTTTTTTCTCGATATTTTTAAATTGTTTTAAATTAATTTGAATTTAACCTAAATTGTTTTTAGGTCTTATGAATTTATCCAGATTTTTTTTTTTAGTGACTGTAAAGCCAGTAATAGTTGTCCCGCTTTACCCCACATGTCCCACTTAGCCCTATGTTATGGTACTTTTTTTATCCTGAATTTTGTTTAAAGTCAAACGATTTATTTCTTCAATTTAAATTTTTCTTCAGGGCTTCTACGGTGATGGATTTACCTGTTTGCCCCAATCTTCCTGTAAACGCGATCCAGGAATCTGTTCTCCATTCTCAACCTGCGTTCCCGCAGGAAATAATCAGTTTACTTGCGCATGTAATGATGGTTACACTGGCGATGGAACCAATTGCAGACCAACGCCAACACATGAGGCAAATTTCTTGTTGGTAAATCAAGGAATGGCCATTCACAGAATTCCATTTTTCCCATCTCGGGACAGACCTGGAAGTCCGATTGTTGTCGAATACGAACAAATGACTATTGCGATTGACATCGACTGTACCCATGGCAAAGCATACACCAGTGACGTTAATGGTAATAAAAATTGATTAATAATTAATTAATTAATTAATTGTGTATATTAATTGAAGGCTCGGAAAGCAGAACCGAATGAGCGCTCGAGGTAGGAGTGGCGATGACGCGCAGAAAACGAGACAAAAGAGAGGACGTCTTTCGTCCCGTTTTCTTCGCTTCATCCCTATTTCTGGCAACTGCTCGAGCGCTCGTTTGATTTTAATTATTTCAGAAAAATTTCAACGATTTCACAAAGATTTAAGAAATTTCAGAAAGATTTCAGACAGTTTTCGAAGGAGTTTTAAATATTTTGCCAAGAGTTATAATATTTTGCAAAAATTTTAAATATTTAACAAGCTTTTCAGATAGGTATGTAAGATATCACAAAGCATAGTTTAAAAATATCTTACAAAGATTTCAACAATTTCACAAATATTATCAAATATTCATCGAACATTTCAAATATTTCGCAAAGATTTCACGAAGATTTTAGCGCTTTCCTCAAGATTTCACAAAGATTTAAAATAGACTTCTGAATGTGCAGTATGTACAAAGCTTTCAATGATTTCTCAAGGACTTCACAAAGATTTTAATAATTTTAAAAATATCATCAAATGTTTCAAATATTTCGCAACAATTTCCAAAGATTCTTAAGATTTTACAAAGATCTCAATGATTTCCCGAATATTTCACAAATATTTCAATGATTTCCCCAAGATTTCACAAAGATTTTAGATAGATTTCAAAAATCTCACAAATATTTTAATGATTTCCGAAAGATTAAATATATTTCACAAATATTTTAAAGAGTTTAGACAGGTTTTAATATATTTAGTAAATATTTGACATATTTTCACAAGATTTCACAAAGATTTCAAAGATTTCAAAAAGATTTTAGCTAAATTTCAAAGATTATACAAATATTAATAATAAATTAATAAAGGATTATAATATTATTATGTATAATAATTGAAGGCTTGGAAAGCAAAACAGAACGAGCACTCGAGGTAGGAGTGGCGATGACGCGCAGAAAACAAGACAAAAGAGAGAACGTCTTTCGCCCAGTTTTTTTCGCTTCATCCCCACTCCTGGCTACTGCTCGAGCGCTCGTTTGGTTCTGATTTCTAAGCCTTTCATCATAATACAAATCTTATTTTAGAGCTATTAGTTTAATAAGTACCGCAGGAAAACTATTATTTACAAAAATATAAGCGCAAGTGTGATGATTTCACAAAGATTTTAATGATTTCAGAAAAATTTCAACGATTTCACAAAGATTTAAGAAATTTCGGAAAGATTTCAGATAGTTTTCGAAGGTTTTACAAAGATTTCATTAATTTCCCAGAGGTTTAAATATTTTTCAAAAATTTTAAATATTTAGCACACTTTTCGGATAGGTCTGTAAGATATCACAAAGCATAGATTAAAAATATCTTACAAAGATTTCAACAATTTTACAAATATTATCAAATATTCATTGAACATTTCAAATATTTCGCAGATTTCACGAAGATTTCAGTGCTTTCCTCAAGATTTCACAAAAATTTTAAACAGACTTCTTAATGTGCAGTATGTACAAAGCTTTCAATGATTTCTCAAGAGATAATGCAAATAATAATAATAAATTAATAAATGATTATAATATTATTATGTATAATAATTGAAAGTTCGGCTCGAGCAGTAGGTAGGAGTGGAGATGCCACGCATAGATTCAAAATATTTTACAAAGACTTCAACAATTTCATAAATATTATCAAATATTCATCGAACATTTAAAATATTTCGCAAAGATTTCACGAAGATTTCACTTCTTTCCTCAAAATTTCAAAAAGATTTAAAACAGACTTCTAAATGTGCAGTATGCACGAAGCTTTAAATGATTTCTCAAGGACTTCACAAATATTTTAATAATTTTACAACTATCTCAAATATTTCGCAAAGATTTTCAAAGATTCTAAAGATTTCACAAATAACTCAACGATTTCCCGAAGATTTTACCAAGATTTCAGATATTTCGCAAAGATTTAACATACATTTCAAAGATTTCACAAATATTTCAATGACCTCCCCTAGATTTCACAAAGATTTCAAAGATTCTACAAATATTAATAATAAATTAATAAAGGATTACAATATTATTATGTTAAATAATTGAAGGCTCGGAAAGCAGAACCGAACGAGCATTCGAGGTAGGAGTGGCGATGATGCGCAGAAAACGAGACAAAAGAGAGAACGTCTTTCGTCCCGTTTTCTTCGCTTCATCCCCACTCCTGGCTACTGTTCGAGCGCTCGTTTGGTTCTACTTTCTGAGCCTTCAATTATAATACTAAGCTGATTATAGAGCTATTAGTTTAATAAGTACCGAAAGCTAACTATTATTTACAAAAATATAAGCGCAAGTGTGATGATTTCACAAAGATTTAAAAATTTTTACAAATATTTTAATAATTTCCGAGAGATTTAAATATTTTGCAAAGAGTTAAAATATTTTAAAATTTTTTCAAATATTTAGCACGCTTTTCGGATAGGTCTGTAAGATATCACAAAGCATAGATTAAAAATATCTTACAAAGATTTCAACAATTTCACAAAAAATTATCAAATATTCATTGAACATTTCAAAAATTTCGCAAAGATTTCAGTGCATTCCTCAAGATTTCACAAAGATTTAAAAAAGACTTCTGAATGAGCAGCATGCACAAAGCTTTCAATGATTTCTCAAGGACTTCACAAAGATTTTAATAATTTTACAAATAGTTCAAATATTTCGCAAAGATTTCACGAAGATTTCAGTGCTTTCCTCAAGATTTCAAAAACATTTAAAATAGACTTTTAAATGTGCAGTATGCACAAAGCTTTCAATGATTTCTCAAGGATTTTCACAAAGATTTTAATAATTTTACAAATATCTCAAATATTTCTCAAATATTTCTAAATATTTTAAAGATTTCACAAATACCTCAACGATTTTCCGAAGATTTCACCAAGATTTCAGATATTTCGCAAAGATTTAACATAGGATTATAATATTATTATGCATAATAATTGAAAGTTCGAAAAGCAGAACTGAATGAGCGCTCGAGCAGTAGGTAGGAGTGGCGATGCCGCGCATAGATTAAAAATATTTTACAAAGACTTCAACAATTTCACAAATAATATCAAATATTTATCGAACATTTCAAATATTTCGCAGATTTCACGACGATTTTAGTGCTTTCCTCAAGATTTCACAAAGATTTAAAATAGACTTCTAAATGTGCAGTATGCACAAAGCTTTCAATGATTTATCAAGGACTTCACAAAGATTTTAATAATTTTAAAAATATCATCAAATATTTCAAATTTTTCGCAAAGATTTCCAAAGATTCTTAAGATTTCACAAATATCTCAATGATTTCCCGAAGATTTCACCAAGATTTCAGATATTTCACAAATATTTTAGATAGATTTCAAAGATTATACAAATATTTTAAAGATTTCCCAAGTTTTTTTAATAAGATTTCAATAATTTCGCAAATATTGGAAAATAATTCAAAAATTTTTCTAATAATTCGCAAAGATTTCTATAAATTCTACAGATTTCGCAAATATTTAAATGATTTCCGAAAGATTAAATATATTTTACAAAGATTTCAAAGAGTTCACAAAATTTTCAATAATTTCACAAATATTATAAAATATTATCAGATATTTAGTAAATATTTCAAATATTTCGCAAAGACTTCAAAAATATTTCATGAAAATTTCAATTCTTCCCCTAAGATTTTATGAAGCTTTCAGATAGATTTCTAAGTCTGCAGTATGAACAGAGATTTCAATGATTTTTGAAACATTAAAAAAGTTTCACAAATAGTTCGAAAAGATTTTTCATAGATTAAAAATAATTTACAAATATTTCAATAATTTCACAAATATTATAAAATATTTATCGAACATTTCAAATATTTCGCAAAGATTTAACATAGATTTCAAAGATTTCACAAATATTTCAATGATTTCCCCAAGATTTTACAAAGATTTCAAAAATATTTTAGCTAGATGTCAAAGATTATACAAATATTAATAATAAACTAATAAAGTATTATAATATTATTGTGTATGATATTTGAAGGCTCGGAAAGCAGAACCGAATGAGCGCTCGAGCAGTAAGTAGGCGTGGCGATAACGCGCAGAAAACGAGACAAAAGAGAGAACGTCTTTCGTCCCGTTTTCTTCGCTTTATCCCCACTGCTGGCTACTGCTCGAGCGCTCGTTTGGTTCTGATTTCCAAGAATTCAATTATGATACTAAGCTGATTATAGAGCTATTGGCTTAATAGGTACCGTAGGCAAGCTATTATTTACAAAAATATAAACGCAAGTGTGATGATTTCACCAAGATTTTAATGATTTCAGAAAATATTCAATGATTTCAAAATGATTTTAAAAATTTCAAAAAGATTTCAGATAGTTTTCAAAGGTTTCACAAAGATTTTAATAATTTCCCAGAGATTTAAATATTTTTCAAAGAGTTAAAATATTTTTCAAAAATTTGAAATATTTAGCACGCTTTTCGGATAGGTCTTTAAGATATCACAAAGCATAGATTAAAAATATCTTACAAAGATTTTAACAATGTCACAAATATTATCAAATATTCATCGAACATTTCAAATATTTCGCAAATATTTCACAAAGATTTCAATGCTTTCCTCAAGATTTAACAAAGATTTAAAATAGACTTCTGAATGTGCAGTATGCACAAAGCTTTCAATGATTTCTCAAGGACTTCACAAAGATTTTAATAATTTTACAAATATTTCAAATATTTCGCAAAGATTTCCAAAGATTCTTAATATTTCACAAATATCTCAACGATTTCCCGAAGATTACACCAAGATTTCAAAGATTTCAGAAATATTTCAATGATTTCTCCAAGATTTCACAAAGGTTTCAAAAATATATTAACTAGATTTCAAAGATTATACAAATATTAATAATAAATTAATAAAGGATTATAATATTATTATGTTTAATAATTGAAGGCTCGGAAAGCAGAAACGAACGATCATTCGAGGTAGGAGTGGCGATGACGCGCAGAAAACGAGACAAAAGAGAGAACGTCTTTCGTCCCGTTTTCTTCGCATCATCCCCACTCCTGGCTACTGCTCCAGCGCTCGTTGGGTTCAGCTTTTCGAGCCTTCAATTATAATACTAAGATAATTATAGAGCTATTAGCTTAATAAATACCGTATCAAACTGTTATTTACAAAAATACAAGCGCAAGTGTGATGATTTCACAAACATTTCAGTGATTTCAGAAAAGTTTCAATGATTTCACAAAGATTTTAAAATTTTCAGAAAGATTTCAGATAGTTTTCAAAGGTTTCACGAATATTTCAATAATTTCCGAGAGATTTAAATATTTTTCAAAGAGTTAAAATATTTTACAATAATTTTAATTATTTAGCACACATTTCGTATAGGTTTGTAAGATATCACAAGGATTTCGAAAAGATTCCACACGGAAAGGAATAATTTTCTAAATATTTCGAAAAGAATTCGCATAGATTTACAAAATTTCAGAAAGATTTCAAAGAATACACAAAGACTTCAAAGTCTTTCTTAAAGATTTCAACAAAATTTCACACTAATTTCACAAAGATTTCCGAAAGATTAAAAAAATTTGTTAAACAAATTTCACAAATATTTCACAAAGATTTTGCAAAGATTAAAAGATTTTTTTTCTAATTTTAAAGATATTTATTAAATATTTCAAATATTTCGCAAAGATTTTCAAAGATTTCACGAAGATTTTAGTGCTTTCCCCAAGATTTCACAAAAATTTTTAATAGATTTCTAAGTGTGTAGTATGCACAGATAGCAATGATTTCCGAGAGATTAAAAATATTTCACAAAGATTTCAAAGAGTGCACAAAGGTTTCAATAATAATTTTCCCAGAGATTTTAGTATTTTGCAAAGAGTTAGAATATTTTGTGAAATTTTTTAATATTTATCACACATTTCGGATAGGTCTGTAAAATATCAAAAATATTGCAAAAAGATTTTAATGATTTCACAAAGATCAAAAAAAATTTCGGAAATATTTCAGGTAGATTTCAAAGATTTCCAGTGGATCTCAAAGAGTACACAAAGATTTCAAAGTCTTCCCAAAGATTTCACCAAGATTTCAATTATTTCGCAAAGAATTCATCAAGATTTCCAAAAGATTTAACGAAGATTTTAGTGCTTTTCCCAAGAATTCAAAAAGATTTCAATTAGATTTTAAACAAATTTCACAAATATTTCGCAAAGATTTTGCAAAGATTAAAAATATTTTACAAAGATTTCAAAGTCTCCCCAAAGATTTCACCAAGATTTTAATTATTTCGCAAAGATTACCAAGATTTCATGAAGGTTTCAGTGCTTTCCCCAAGATTTCACAAAGATCTTAAATAGATTTTAAAGTTTGCAGTATGTACAGAGATTTCGATATTTTTTGAAAGATTAAAAAAGTTTCACAAATATTTCGAAAAGATTTTTTATAGATTAAAAATATTACAAAGATTTCAACAATTTCACAAATGTTATTGAATATTTATTAAACATTTCAAACATTTCGAAAAGATTTCACAAAGATTTTATTGCTTTCCTCAAGATTTCGCAATGATTTAAAATAGATTTCTGAATATGCAGTAAGCAGAAAGCTTTCAATGATTTCTCAAGGACTTCACAAAGATTTTTATAATTTTACAAATATCATCAAATGTTTCAAATATTTCGCAATGATTTTCCCAAGATTTCACAGATTTCAAAAATATCTTAGCTAGATTTCACAGATTATAAAAAAAATTTAATTTCCCAAGTTTTTAAATAAGATTTCAATAATTTCACAAATATTTCAATAGTTTCCGAAGGATTAAAAACACTTTAAAAAGATTTCAAAGAGTTCACAAAGGTTTTAATTATTTCACAAATATTATCAAATATTATCAGATATTTAATAAATATTTCGTAAATATTTCATTAAAATTTCATGAAAATTTCAATTCTTTCCCCAAGATTTTATGAAGATTTCAAATGGATTTTTAGATGTGCATTATGCACAGAGATTTCAATAATTTCTGAAAGATTAAAAAGTTTTCACAAATATTTCGAAAAGATTTTGCATAGATTAAAAATATTTTACAAAGATTTCAACAATTTCACAAATATTTATATTTATCGAACATTTAAAATCTTTCGCAAAGATTTCACGAAGATTTCAGTGCTTTCCTCAATATTTCACAAAGATTTAAAATAGTCTTCTAAATGTGCAATATGCAGAAAGCTTTCAATGATTTCTTAAGGACTTTACAAAGATTTTAATAATTTTACAAATATCATCAAATTTTTCAAATATTTCGCAAAGATTTTCAAAAATTCTAAAGATTTCACAAATATTTCAATGATTTCCGAAGGACTAAAAATATATCACAAAGATTTCAAAAAGTTCACAAAGGTTTCAATAATTTCACAAATATTATCAGATATTTATTAAATATTTCCAAGATTTCAAAAAGATTTTATCTAGATTTTAAAAATTATACAAATATTTCAAAGATTTTCCAAGTTTTTTAATAATATTTCAATAATTTCACAAATATTATAAAAATTATTTCAAAAATTTTTCAAATTGTTCGCAAAGATTTCTAAATATTCTAAAAAATTCACAAATATTTGAATATTATTCCAAAGATTTCATTAAGATTACAAATATTTCGCAAACATTATAGATAGATTTCACAGATTTCACAAAGACTTCAATGACTTCCCCAAGATTTCACAAGAATTTCAAAGATTTCAAAAAGATTTTATCTAGATTTTAAAGATTATACAAATATTTCAAAGATTTTCCAAGTTTTTTAATAATATTTCAATAATTTCACAAATATTATAAAAATTATTTCAAAAATTTTTCAAATTGTTCGCAAAGATTTCTAAATATTCTAAAAATTTCACAAGTATTTTAATATTTTTCCAAAGATTTCATTAAGATTACAAATATTTCGCAAACATTATAGATAGATTTCACAGATTTCACAAAGATTTCAATGACTTCCCCAAGATTTCACAAGAATTTCAAAGATTTCAAAAATTTAGCACAGATTTCGGATGGATTTATAAGAATTCATAAAATTTTCGAAAAGATTTCAATGATTTCACAAATATTTGAAAAATTTTGAAAAGATTTTAGGTAGATTTCAAACAAATATTTCAAAGTTATTTAAATAAGATTTCAATATATTCACAAATATTATTAAATAATTCAAAAAAATTTCAAATAATTCGCTAAGATTTCGAAAAATTCTAAAGATTTCACAAATATTACAATGATTTCTGAAAGATTAAAAAGATTTCGAAGAGTTCACAGAGGTTTCAAAATATTATCAAATATTATCAGGTATTTAGTGAATAATTTATGAAAGATTTTGCAAGAAATTGGAAGGTTTCACAATGATTTCCGATAGATTTAAAAAATTGCAAAAAAAAATGTCAATGATTTTCCAAAAATTACACAAAGAATTCGGATAGATGTATAAATATTTCCCAAAGTCTTCAATTATATTTCACAAAGATTTCCGATAGTTTTCAAAAGTTGTACAAAAATTTCAATAATTCCCTAAAGATTTTAAATATTTCGCAAAGATTTCATCAAATATTTAGCATAGATTTCGGATAGATTTATAAGATTTCAAAAAGTCTTTAATTTCTTCATTTAGATGTCAGATTTCACGCAGATTTTAATAATTTTCTAGAGATTACACAAAGATTTTTGATAGATTAAAAAAAAATTCACAAACACATAAATTATTTCACAAAGATTTTCGATAAATTTCAAAAAGTACACAAATATTTAAATGATTTCCCAAAGATTTTAGTTATTTAGCAAAGATTTCTAACAGATTTAAAAGATTTAACAAAGACTTTAATGATTTCTCAAATATTTCCTAAATATTTTTAAATATTTTTTTTAATATTTCAAATATTTCGGAAAGATTTCCAAACATTTCGGAAAGATTTCTAAAAATTTCAGAAAGATTTCACGAAGATTTCAGTGTTCTCCCCACGATGCATTTAGTCAATCGACTTCAGAGCTCGGGAAATCAAAACTTTGCCCCTCCCTGATTGATGTCTGGAGAGGGCATTTCCCCCCGTGCCGTCAAGGGCTCCGCCACCTCTGGGCTGAATAGAATAATCATAATAATAATAATAAAGAATCATTTAACCACTTATGCACTTTGACCCTCTGACCTATGCGGCCTCTGCGACCTCTGAACTCTCACCTTTGGCCTCTGCGACCTCTAAACTCTGACCTTTGGCCTCTGCGACCTCTGAACTCTGACCTTTGGCCTCTCCGACCTCTGAACTCTAACCTTTGGCATCTGCGACCTCTGACCTTTGTCCTCTGACCCTGACCTTCGGCCCCTGACCTAGCCTTCAAAATCCTTGTAATGAAACTGAATTTTTTTACAGGTAACAGAATTGTTTCAATTAATTATAATGGAACGAAATTGGAATCTTTTATCACTGGAGTTGCCAGCCCTGAAGGAATTGCGATAGATTGGGTTTCAAGAAGTTTATTTTGGACAGACTCTGGCAAAAGTACTGTTGAAGTTGTACATTTGGAAACGAAAAAGAGAAAAGTGTTGATTAAAACGGGCTTAGTAAATCCTAGAGGAATTGCTGTTCATCCTTACCGTGGGTGAGTAATTAACAAAATATTTTATAAATTTAATGTTATTATTATTAGGGTTTTTCTTACTGGAATCCCAGAAACCATAAAACTCAAAAAATAATTTTTCTTTGTCATAAAATTTATTTCAAAATGTTTCGAAATATTGTTGATAGAAGGGAAAATTTAAATTAAAAAAGATTGCTCAATAATAAGAAATAATTATGTTCTTAAAATTTTACAACCACACTTTAATTTTTAAATTCTCTCACATTTTTAAAGAGATAAGAAAAATTTAATTATGGACAAAAACTTATTTGGAACAATTCGAAAAAAACTTAGAAGCTTGAAAGGTTCTGAGACTCTGTGTAAATATAGTTTTAAAATAAACTTAAGAGTACACGAGAGGTAGAGAAATAAAGACTCTTTTTAACTCGAACTTGTTATAAAAATGTGGGATTTATTTTCCTCAAACATTACAAGATCGGAAACTTTTACTTTTCGTAGAACGCGA